>ML437704.1:0-16736 GCA_005239525.1 Nicotiana knightiana
TATATATATATATATATATAAAGCATTTGGGTGTTTATTGACATCTTTTAGAATTTGGACATGTATTCTTTTACTGCTTATTCTTCTATTTTTAAGATTTTGTTGGCTCGCCACTTGATTTCTTTTAATATAAAACTCACAATGACACAAACACATGGCTGAAAATGTCCTAATTGATAAGGTCATTGATGAACGTAGAGCTTCTAATTCAAATGCGACGAAACAATCTCAATTAGTTTAGTCGACAATAAGGAAAGAAAGAAAAAAATAGGTCTCATGCATGGGATCATTTTGACCAAATTATTGATTCTGGAGGAAATAAAAAAGGTGTCTATAAACATTGCAAAAGATAATATTTTGCTTACACAAAAAATAATGGCACGAAAAGAACTGCTTGCTCATATGGCCAATTGTAAAAACATGTCTTTAGATGTTGAAACAAGTCAATCAAACTTAGCCTTTCAACCTGTTTCAAGGGGTAATAAGGGTGATATAGTTGTTGTTACTTGGAAATTTGATCAAGAACAATGTAGGAAGTCTTTGTGTCGTATGGTGATCATTGATGAACTTCCTTTCAGCTTTGTTGAAAAGGAAGGTTTTATGAATTTTATGAAAGTTGCACAACCTTTTTTTCGAATTTCTTCCCGCAGAACTGTGACTCGGGACTACTTTGATCTTTTCAATGATGAAAAAACATAAGTTGGTGAAGCTTTTTACAACAACAACAACAACAACAACAAACAAAAAAAAGATAGTATGTTCTCACCAGGTGGGATCTGGGGAGGGTAGTCTGTATGCAGACCTTACCCCTACCTAACAGGTAGAGAGGATATTTCCAATAGACCCTCGGCTCGGGAAGGGTAATAAGAAGAAATGGATAGCAAGAAAGGAAGAAAGAGGGAAGAGAAAAGAAAAAGGGAGAGATAAAGGATAAGTAGTACCGAATACTAGCAACAAGGGATATAATACCTAAGGCGAACAAAACCACATAACGTAATTAAAAAAATCTAAGAATATGAAGGGACATGCGTGCTACTAAGACTATAGGAGAGAAACTAAAAACTACTCACTAACTTTCTATCTTAATCCTCGACCTCCACACCCTCCTATCAAGGGTCATGTCCTCAGTAAGCTGAAGCAGCGCCATTTCCTGTCTAATCACCTCTCCCCAGTACTTCTTAGGCCTACCTCGACCTCTTCTCAAACTCTCCATGGCCAACCTCTCACACCTCCTAACAGGAGCATCAATTTTTCTTCTATTAACATGTCCGTACCATCTCAGCCTCGACTCCCGCATCTTGTCCTCCATAGAGGCTACTCCCACTCTGTCTTGGATACCTTCATTCTTAATATTGACTGGCCAACACTCAGCCCCATACAGCATAGCCGACCGAACCATCACTCTATAAAACTTGCCCTTAAGTCTTGGTGGCACGTTCTTATCACATAAAACACCGGAAGCGAACCTCCACTTCATCCATCCTGCTCCGATGCGATGTGCGATATTTTTGTCAATCTCCCCATTACCTTGGATAATAGATCCGAGATACTTAATACTCTCTCTCTTGGGAATAACTTTAGCATCAAGCTTTACCTCTACATCTTCTTCATGGTTCCCGTCACAGAATTTGTACTCAAAGTATTCTGTTTTGGTTCTACTCAATTTGAAACCTTTAGACTCCAAGGTCTGTCTCCAAACCTCCAACCTCACAATAAATCCACTTCGTTTCTCGTCAATCAAAACTATATCATCGGAAAATAGCATGCACCAAGGAACCTCCCCTTGGATGTGTCGCGACAGTACATCCATCGCTAAGGCAAATAAAAACAGGCTAAGAGTCGATCCCTGGTGCAACCCCATCACCACAGGGAAATGCTACAAGTCACCACCCACAGTCCTCACCCGAGTCTTAGCATCATCATACATATCCCTTAATCACCCTAATGTATGCTACCGGAACTCCACTATCCTCCAAACACCTCCATAAGACCTCCCTCGGGACTTTATCGTACACTTTCTCAAGTTCAATAAACACCATATGCAAGTCCTTCTTCCTCTCCCTATACTGCTCCACTAATCTCCTAACTAGACGAATCGCTTCCGTAGTCGAATGTCCCAGCACGAATCCAAATTGATTCTCGAAAATAGACACACACATCCTTACCCTGGCCTCCACCACCCTCACCCAAACCTTCATAGTGTGACTCAACAGCTTAATCCCCCTATAGTTATTGCAATTTTGGATATCACCCTTGTTCTTGTAAAGCGGAACCATCGTACTGCACCCCCATTCTTCGCGCATCTTCTTTGTCTTAAAAATAACATTAAAGATCCCAGTGAGCCACTCCAAACTTGCTTGCCCCACGCTCTTCCAGAATTCTACCGGGATTTTATCTAGCCCCGTCGCTCTGCCCCTGCACATCTTACGTATCGCCCCTTCTACCTCCTCTACTGTAATTCGCCTATAGTACCTAAAATCCCGCCGACTCTCGGAGTTCTCCAACTCACCCAGCACAATGCGTCTATCCCCTCCTCGTTCAATAGTTTACGGAAGTATGTCTGCCATCTTCTCCTAATAAGTGCCTCATCCATCAATACTTTTCCATCCTCATCCTTGATGCACTTGACTTGGTCTAAGTCACGTGCCTTCCTCTCCCTCACCTTTTCCAACTGGTACAACTTCTTGTCCCTGCCTTTGCCCGCGAGCTCCTCGTACAAACAAGCAAATGCCGCATTTTTAGCCATCGTAACTACTAACTTTGCCTCTTTCTTTGCCTTTCTGTAACACTCCCGATGAGTCCTTTTTTCCTCCTCGTTTGTACTCTCTACTAGCTTCAAATAAGCAGCTTTCTTTTTTCCTCCTCTGCATTTTGGTGAAGCTTTTTAAAGAACAAAAAGTTTTCCTTACCACTGATACTTGGACTTCCTTACAAAGAATAAATTATATGTGTATTATTGTCCATTGAATTGATGATGGATGGAAAATGTATAAAAGAATTATCAACTTTTGTCCAACTTCAAGTCATACAGGTGAAGATATGGCAAAGAGTATTATTAATTGTTTGAATGAGTGGGGATTACAAAAGATTTTCTTTGTCACCCTTCTTGTACAATCATCTGATGAAGTCTCATCAAATAGCTCTTCCACTTCCAGTGGTCACATGGTTACAAACCCAAACAAACAATAAAAGCTAAATGGAAAAAGAAAGGAGTTTAGAACTAAACTATTTTTGACTTGGAAGACAAAGAAGTGTGATAAAGATGAGACCNCCCAAACAAACAATAAAAGCTAAATGGAAAAAGAAAGGAGTTTAGAACTAAACTATTTTTGACTTGGAAGACAAATAAGTGTGATAAAGATGAGACAAAATGTGGGTTAAAAAACCACTTGTGTAGGTCGGGGTGCCGTAGGTCGGTATATCTTTGAAAGCTCAGACGGAGAGAATAAACGGACTTCTGATAATGTTATTTCAAATGATATGACAGTGAAGGAGCTTTCTAAAAACATAACTAAGTGGGGAACCAATTCCATGAATGGTAAGCACCTTCACGTGAGGTGTATGGCTCATATTATAAATCTTATTTTTCAGGATGGTATAAAAGAATCAGTTGTTCCTATTGAACGTATTAGGAAAGCAGTGAGATATATCATACAATCTCCTACTAGGTGGAAAAAGTTTCAGCAATGTTGTGAAGAAGGAAATCTTGTTAAGAAATCTTTATGTTTGGATGTTCCTACAAGGTGGAATTTCACCTACTGGATATTGAACGGGGCTATTGAATACGAGACTGCAATTTTAAATTATGTTGATCCTGATATTGGCTTGTCACATCATCTTGAGTTTGTTGAGATTATGGATGGAAGTCCTGCAGGTAAACTTTTGAGTACTGATTGGGAGGATGTAAAGAAATTGATAAAATTTCTTGAAATCTTTTATAAGCTTACTTTAAAGGTGTCTGGGTCACTTTATGTCATATCAAATCATCATTTTCTTGAAATTTGTGAAGTTGTTGTTTATTTAAAATAATTGATTTCAAATGAAGATGTTCTTTTGGGTTCATAATGGCAACAAAGATAAAGGAGAAATTTGATAAGTATTGGGGTGATCCAGAAAAAATAAATAAGATGATTTTCATTTCATATGTTTTGGATCCTCGGTACAAATTTTATTCTGTTAGTTTTGCACTTGCCAATATGTTTGAAAAAAAAGAGCCAATTATAGCAAAAGAAGTGCAAACATACACGACTTCATTATTTGATGAGTATGTAAAGTCCCATTCAAAAGATAAAGGTAGTCGAACTTCTTCAGGTTTATCTAACTCTTCATTTGACTCAATGGGAACTTCAAGTTCATCGCTTTTAGCGAGTACTATTACTGTCCAAACTGAAAGAGATTTTGGATCTTTCTTTGATGAATTAAAAAGACATAAAGCTAGGATTAGAGGTGCAAATTCTAAATCGGAATTGGAAAAGTATCTTACATAAGTAGGTGAAAATGAAATAGAAGACTCTAATATATTGCTTTGGTGGAAAGTAAACTCACCTATATTTACTATTCTTGCTGAGATGGCTCGAGATGTGTTAGCTATTTCTATTTCAAGTGTGGCATCCTAATGTGTATTTAGCACTGGAGGGCGTATTCTTGATTCATTTAGGAGTTCATTGACTCCTAAATTGGTAAATGTTCTAGTGCGCCTTCAAGATTGGCTTCAAAGTGAGCCACTACAAGTAAGTGTTGAGGAAGATTTAGATGTTCTCGAGCAATTAGAAGAAGGTGATAATATTTTAATTTGTTTCATTTTATATTATTTTTATATATAGTTTATTTTAATATTTTTGTTGTTTGACTTGTTAATATATATATATATATATATATATATATATATATATATATATATATATAGAGAGAGAGAGAGAGAGAGAAGCTTAGATAGTTATGAGTTGAAACTCTGGTAAGTTAATTATTCAACTTCTATAGTATACATTTCTAAGAATTTATTTGACTTAATATTTTTTCTTTTTATGTTTAATAGGTATAATCATGCCTCGGCTTCGTGGTCACAAATCTACATCACCTGTTTGGAGTTACTATGAAAGGATTGAAGAAGGTGATGATTGATGGTGGAAAGTAAGATGCAGTGATTGTCTTCTTGTTGTTCATTACAACGCGTGACATACTGGTACTAAGTGCTTAATGAAACATGTTGAGCATTTTTTGATGCGCAATTCGATGGAGCCTATCAGGATTGAGTAGTTATTATTTTGTTAACTTGAGTATAAACTATTAGTACTATGTTTGGACAAGGTGTAATTTCTACTATTTTGTGTTCTTGTGTGATGCGTTTGGATAACTGTTGTTGAAGTATTAGTATTGTTTTCTACAGTGCTTGGAGTTTGAAATATGGTTGAATACTCTTGTTCTTCTAGCCAGTTCTCATTATTGTATCTATCCAATAAATGATTTTGCATTAAAAAGGTACTGAACATGGTTAAGATAAGAGGAGTTAGTGCAGTGGCACAACTTGTTGCTGACATTCCATTGCAATATGTGGAGGTAATGAATAGAATTTTGCTGCTGCTAATTGTTATCGGTATATCCTTATCGCATGTTTTCGGCTAATTCAAGTTACTGTCGTTGAGATTATCCTATGGTTGTGGTTGTTTGTTGATTGTTTTTCCACTCCTAATTTGCTATATTTTAATATCGTGTTATGTCTAAATGACTAAAACAGTAAGAAAATCTTCAGTTGTGAACTTCTGAAAAAGGTTTGATCTATATGAGTTATTTTATCGGGTAAACCAATAACGGTGGATCATTGATTAACCGATAACCGATTTCTTATCAGTTTGATTATTGGTTTTGCATATCTATAAATTGATAAGTGATATGTTGAACCGATAATATTCACAACCAAACCAAACTGACCGATGCCCAGCCCTAAAACGATCAGCTTCAAGAATTTCTTGAGAAGGGGTTCATCAGACCCAGTGTGTCGCATTGGGGCACACCATTGTTATTTGTGAAGAAAAATGATGGGAGTATGTGAACGTGCATTGATTACCGCCAATTGCACAAAGGCACCATCAAGAATAAGTACCCTTTTCCGCACATTGATGACTTGCTTGACCAGTTACATGGTGCTAGGGGTTCTCTAAGATGGACTCGAGATCTGGGTATCATCAGCTGAAGATTCGTGCTTCGGATGTTCTGACTACGGCTTTCCAGACCAAGTATGGGCACTATGAGTTTTTAGTGCTTCATTGATGACATATTGACTTTTAGATGTATCTTGAATCATTTATCATTGTCTTCATTGATGACATATTGATCTACTCACGTAGTATGGACGAGCACGAGCAGCATTTGAGGTTAGTGCTTCAAACCTTGCGATAACAAAAGTTATATGCTAAGTTCTCCAAGTGCGAGTTATGGTTAGATTCTGTAGCTTTCTTGGGGCATGTTGTATCAACTGAGAGTATTAAGGTGGACCCCAGGAAGATCGAGGTAGTCCAGAGTTGGCCTCGTCCTACCACAGTGACCGAGATCAGGAGTTTCATGGGGTTAGCAGGTTATTATCGTCTATTCGTAGAGGGATTCTTGTCTATTGCAGCACCTTTGACTAGATTGATCCAGAAGGGTGCCGTTCAGATGGTATGATGATTCGAGTGTCATGACCCAAATTCCCAACCTGAGGGATCGTGATGGCGCCTAACACCACACTTGCTAGGCAAGCCAATGTTAGAACTTAATTAATTTCTACTTAAGTCTATTTAACTGTAATAGGACAATTCAGAAATAAACTAAATTTATTAATTCCAATGCATAAATTCACGAATAAAATAATAAACGAATAAATAAGCCGAACCACGAACTAAATATATAACTATAAAACTACCCTAGGGTCTGGTGTCACAATTCATGAACCACTAAGAATACTACAAATAATGGTTGAAAGAATTATATATCTATTTTTGAAAGAAATAAAACAACGTCTATAAAGTAAAGAAAAGACTCCAGGAATCTGCGGACGCCAGCAGATCTACCTCATGTCTCCGAACGATGATGTCAGCTACAAAAATCCCCTAACTCTGGCCGGTACCTGGATCTGTACAAAAGAGTGCAGAGTATAGTATCAGTACAACCGACCCCATGTACTCTGTAAGTGTCAAGCCTAACCTCGACGAAGTAGTGATGAGGCTACGGCGGGGCATTAACAATATAACCTGTGAACAATATATAATAAAGCAAGAAAGAAATAATAATAATTAAAAAAATAACTAGTAACTTGCAATAGTAAATAAGAACAACTCGGATAATTCTTTTCAGATATCAGCTATAATCAACTCCTCAAAGTTTCCAAGTTTCGATTTAAATCATAATAAAAAAATCAGAGTATGAAAACCTTTTTAATAAAACCGGAGTTTTTCAAATCCTTATATTTGAAAATCAGTAAAACATAATTATTCTCCCTTATCGCTCCTTGTTGCGGCGCACAACCCGCTCCCACCTGTCCACTCTTATTGCTCCTCCCTATATATATATCATCCTTATTTCTCCTGTTGCGGCGTGTAACTCGATTCCACCTGTCCACCCTTATCACTCCTTGTTGTGGCGTGCAACCCGCTCCCACCTGTCCACTCTTATTGCTCCTCCCTATATATATATCATCCTTATTTCTCCTGTTGCGGCGTGTAACTCGATTCCACCTGTCCACCCTTATCACTCCTTGTTGTGGCGTGCAACCCGCTCCCACCAGACATATCATATTAGTTTATTTATGAAAACTTTCACAATTCATGCTAAGTATTTCACAATATTTTTTTATCAACAATCGTAAACAGAAGCTGTAAAACTCATAAACTTCATCAATTATCATTTCAAAACGAACCAACCGGAAATTATATACATATCGTAACACTGATATCTAGCTCAATCCTTGTGTAACATAACAAATCCAAGAGAACATCCAACACTTCTAAAATACTTGAAACAATACTTAACAATAAGCTAACGAATCCAAATCGACATATAAACATCAATGATCATGAAACAATTAAGCCCAGGAAGCAAATAATTGAAAACAGGGAAAGGGGTCATGTTAAGCAGATAATTTGGGGGTGCATATATACTCGTCACCTCACCTATACACCACACCCATGTAATTTCACATATCAATTAAGTTGGAAATTCTTATTCGCTCAAGTCAAGGTTAATCCAAGCACTTACCTCGAATTCGCAAGCCACTCACTGCTCAATTACCCGCTTTTCCTTTTGAATTTGCCTCTAACATGCTAGAATCTAATCATAATTAGTTTAATATCATTAATTTATGCTAAAGAAACTAACTTTACTGAAAAATCATTATTTTCTTAAGTTTTCTCCAAAAAAGTTAAAACCCGACCCTAGGCCCACTTGGTCCAAACACGGGGTAGGGACCAAATTTTGTTTACCCGTTCACCCCCAAGCCCGAGTATGTAATTAGTTTTGAAATCCGACCCCAATTCGAGGTAAAAATTTGATATTTACAAAATTCTCTAATTTTACCCAAACCCCCAATTTCTACTATGAACATTCTTGATTTTTGATTGAAAAGTGATGAAACATATTGGGTAATTGAAAGAGAAGAGTTTAGAATTGTTTACCAACACTTCGGGGATGAATTTGTGTGAAGAAAATCGCCTCTAGGTCTTTGTAGTTCGAAAATATGAAGAAAATAGGTTCTGCCCGATTTCTAAAAGTTGTTTTATATGATTGGGTAGGCCTTCATCGCGTTCGCGATGGGCATGCCGCGTTCGCGATGGGTCAGGCCCAATGGCCTTCACGTTGGCGACCAAATGGCCGTGTTCGCATAGAGAAATGCAACTACCCTCCCCCAAGTCCCGTTTACACAGTGCGTTCCCGTGGCCTGGACACGTTCGCGAAGCTTTAGCCCACCAGTGCTCCGCGTTCGCGTCCTGAGCTCCGCGTTTGCATAGAACAAAAATGGCCCCAGTGCACTTTACTCTACGCGTTCGCCAATGAAACAACGTGAACGCGAAGAAAAATTTACCTACGCACCAGAAACAGTCATGACAGCATAATTTCTTAAGTGTAAAACAACTTGTAGCCTACCCAAAACTCACCCGAGCCCTCGAGGCTCCAAACCAAACATGCACGCAAGTCTAAAAATATCATACGGACTTTCTCGTGCGATCAAATCATGAAAAGAACATCTAAAACAATGAATTTAACCTCAAAACTCATCATTTTTCTCAAGAACACTTCAATTTCACTATTTCTCAACCAGATGTCCGAATCACGTCAAATCAACTCTGATTCTCACCAAATTTCACAGATAGTACTTAAATACTATAACAAATTTGTACCGGGCTTCGAAACAAAAATACGGGCCCGATAACAATGGTTTCAAATATTAATTCATTTCTTCATTAAATTAAAAATCCAGCAAAATAATTTTCTTTAAAATTGATTTCTAAAGCTAGAGACCTCATAATTCAATTCCGGGCATACGCCCAAGTCCCATATTTTACTATGGACCTCTCGAGATCATCGGAACACAGATCCGGGTCCGTTCACTCAAAATGTTGAACCAAGTCAACTAAAATCAAATTTTAAATTCCAAAAATTATTATTTTTCATATTTTCACATAAAAGCTTTCTGGTTTCCGCCTGGACTGTGCATGCAAATCGAGGTAAATAAAATTAGTATTTTTTATGGCTAATAAGCCTAGAACGGAGTCTTAATTTATAAGATGACCCTTTGGGTCATCACAGCGAGGCGAGCTTTCAGAAGCTCAAGATTGCTTTGACTACGGCACCGGTGTTAATGTTAACCTCTGGTTCAGGAATGTATAGCACAACTCTCAAATGCTGCTCGTGCTCCTCCATACTACGCGAGTAGATCAATATATCATCAATGAATATAGTGATAAATGAGTCAACATATGGTCTGAACACCCGGTTCATCAAATCCATAAAACCCGTCGGGGCATTGGTCAAGCCGAATGACATCACTAAAAACTCATAGTGGCCATATGTAGTCTGGAAAGCCGTATTTAGAACATCCAAAGCACGAATCTTCAGTTGATGATACCGAGATCTCAAGTCGATCTTAGAGAACACCTTGGCACCCTGTAACAGGTCAAACAAATCATCAATACGCGGCAACGGGTACTTGTTCGTAATGGTAACTTTGATCAACAGGCGGTAATCAATGCACATCTGCATAGTCCCATCCTTCTTTTTCACAAACAACACCCGTGCACCCGAAGGCGACACACTCGGCCTGACGAACCCCTTCGCTAGTAACACCTCAAGTTGTTCTTTCTACTCCTTTAAATCTTTCGGAGACATGTGGTATGGTGTAATAAAGATAGGTCGGGCACCTGGCGCCAAATCAATATAGAAATCAATATCACGATCTGGTAGCATGCCTAGTAGATCAGACAGAAACACATCAAGAACTCCCGCACCACAGACACTTAATCAATCGTGGGAGTCTCTACGGTAGTATCCCAAACGTAATCCAGATAAGCCAAACAACCCTTCTTGACCATACGTCGAGCCTTAAAGAAAGAAATAACCTGGCTAGATGTACTGATAGATGACCCCCCCCCCCACTCCAATCTAGGAAACTCTGGCATCACCAAGGTAACAGCATTCGCATGGAAATCAAGAACGACATGGTGTATAGATAATTAGTTCATGCCCAGGATGACCTCAAAGTCGGTCATGTCGAACAACAGAAGAATTACTCTAGTCTTATAACCATAGAAAGTCGCAATAGAGGACCGGTAAATCCGATCCACAACAACAGAGTCACCCACTTGCATGGACACATATATAGGAGCACCCAAGGTCTCACGAGAAACACCTAGAAAATGAGAAAACAGAGATGAAACATATGAATACATAGACCCTGGATCAAATAGTACAGAAGCATCTATACTGCAGACAAAAATAATACATGTGATCACGGCGTCTGAGGCTACTACATCTGGTCTGGCTGGAAAGACAAAAAACTTAGCTGGAGTGCCACCTGACTGGCCTCCACCTCTAAGGTACCCCTACCCACCTACCCTCCATCTTTGGTCTGTAGGACGGCTGGTGCGGAAGCTGGTGCGGTGATCATGGGATGGTGGCCCTATTGTACTGCCTTTCCCCGAAGCCTGGGGCAGAATATTCTCACATGACCAAACTCCCTGCACTCATAGAAACCTCTCGGTGCGGAATATGACTGACCCTAATTCTAACCATAAGGACCTGAACACCCAAGGGAGGAACCCTGAATAGCCGGTGGATGGTAGGAGCTCTCTAGAATGGCACTAAAATAGGGCCACACTAGAGCACCTCGAGAAGGCGGTAGTGCTGAAAACGTGGGCTGCTGGACTGGGCCTTACAAACTGACCTCTGCCCCCAGATGGAGCACCACTAAACCTTCCAAAATATCAAGTCCGCTTGTCCCTCGGCGCCTGCTCTCAGTCCTGCTGACAAATACCATCGATCCTCCAGGCTATCTCCACAACCTACTCGTAAGGAGTCCCCATCTCAATCTGTCGGGCCATAGTGACCCGGATACCATAGTGCAAGCCCACAATAAACCTCCGCACTCTCTCTGCGTCGGTGGGGAGTATCATAAGTGCATGGCGAAACAACTCAGAGAATCTCGCCTCATAATCGGTCACAGACATCTGATCCTATCAGAGCCGCTCAAACTGACCCCATAATTGTTTCCTCTGAGAGGGTGGGATAAGTATCTCAAGAAAGAGACATGTGAACTGGTCTCAAGTCAAGGGAGGAGAACCTGCTAGTCTGCTGAGAAGATAGGATTGCCACCATCTATGTACCCTGCCCTCTAGCTGAAATGTGGTAAAGTCCACCCCGTGGGACTCCAATACTGTCATGTTGTGAAGTACGTCCCTGCAACGATCAATATAGTCCTAGGGGTCCTCATGTCGCTCACCACCAAAGGCAGGAGGATGTAGCCTGGTCCATCTATCCAATAGCTTCAGCGGCTCGCCGATCGCGGCTGGTCTGGGCTCTAGTATAGCTGTTGCAACTGGCTGAGCCCCACACACAGGTAGTGCACCCAGGGTCTGATATACGGTAGCAACATGCCCTAGACCCTGAGCGGTAGGGTCTGTGCTCCCCCTCCCTCTTGAGATGCGATTGGGCTCACTGGAAATAAACCAGCATCCAGCATAGAGTCCATGAACTGCAGCATACGGCCCATGACCTCCTAGAATCCTGGTGCGGACATGAAATCTGTCGGGGCTGGCTCAGCTGCAGGTACCTCGCCCTGCTCCTCTATGACATGATCCTCCATTGGATCCTCTGGTGGCACAACATGAGCAACTCTAGGACGCCCTCGTCCTTAAGCAGGAGCTGGAGCCCTCCCTCGGCCTCTGCCTCTGCCTCGGCCTTTAGCAACATGGGGCAGCTCCTCCACCGCAGGTACATCTGTCGCGTGGGTTGAGAATAACACAAAGATACTTAGCACAACATCAACTGCACGATAGGAGATGAAGAAAGAGAAGTTTCCTAACACCCTATAGCCTATCGAAGATAAGTACGGACATTTCCGCACTGATACGCAAGATTCTATTAGGCCCGCTCATGGCTTGTGAGACCTATATGAACCTAGAGCTCTGATACCAAGTTGTCACGACCCAATTCCCACTATAGACTGTGATAGCACCCAACGTCGCCGCTAGGCAAGCCAACGGTGAATTATCCATGTAATTGTTTATTTTAATATTTTTAAAGCCATCGATTTTATTTAATAAGAGAACGATTAATAGGTTAATAATGCTAAGAATGAAATAAACGAAAGAGCGAAGTAGTGAATTTAATCATCAAAAACCATGAAATATCTACTAGAATCTCCCAAACCCGGTGTCACAAGTACACGAGTAAAGTAGTAGAATATACAAAATCTTATATACTACTGTCTGGAGTAATATAGACAGAAAAATAAAATCAGCAAGAAGAGACTCCGGGTGCTACATAAAAGGCATATAGAGCAGCTCACCACTAAGTCTCCGTGTAGCGGTGGTACGCGCCTGTATGGCCGCCAGATGCACCCGTCTCAGATCCTGCACGATTAGTGCAGAAGTATAGCGTGAGTACATAAATAATATGTACCCAGTAAGTATCTAATCTAACCTCGAAGAAGTAGCGACGAGGGGTCGATATCGACACTTACTAAGGGTCAATAAATAAAGTGCATAAATTATAAATAGGCATGGAATACGCCGCTAAAAACGAAATAATGAACAATAAGTAAGGGGTTCTTTAACGAAATATTAATTAAAAATCTCCAGCTATCACATACTAATTTCAACAAATAAGAGCCATCAAGTAATTATAAATTTCCAAGTCATGGAAGAAATATCAAGTATAATCGAACCACGATCAATATCACGCACGATTTATGTCGAGATCATACGGCTGATCCAGAATACTATGTACACTGCTGAGGGTCAACCAGAGCGAACCATAGATGAATCTATTATCCTACTGAGGTGTTCGGCCCGATCCACGGGAAGAAATACTCTACGAACTCCAATTAACAGCTACTACATAAGAATAACACTCAAGGAAGGTATAATTCCCACCAACAGCCAAGTAACTCATCCAAAACTCAAAGTAGTGAAACTCGGCCCTTACAAATCCTTTATCCCATTTCAAATACAATTTAAGTTAATTAAACTAACAAGTTGGGTACAAATAAAACAAGTAATACATGTTAGAGTCCTAAAACTACCCGGACATAGGCGTGACTCTTAGCTACATGTGGACTCTCGTCACATCGTGCACATGTAGCATCGATAATTATTAGCAAACAATCATTTATAGCACCTATGGAAAAATTTCTTCTTACAAGGTTAGGCACGAGACTTACCTCATTTTCAAGTTCTCTTCCCAATCCACAATTCACACTAAAGCCTCAAATTGGTGCCACGTAATCCGAAACTAGCCAAATATTGTATAAATTAACCAATATATGCTCAAAAGTTTATACTTTAACTATTAGAGTAGTTAACCAACCCAAATTGGAAGCTCCCTAAAATTCACCCGGGGGCCACGTGCTCGGATTCCGAAAATTTTTGCAAATAAAAGTTACTTATAACCTCACGAACACAAACATATAGTTTCTACTCAATTCCATAATAATTTTTGTGGTCTAATATCATTTATCAAAACCTATATTTTTTAACAAAATACAAAAAAATTCTACAATTTCCATGTTAAGATGTACCTATAATATGTGTATTAAACTTACATTGTGTAGAATACACTTATCTCAAGATGCTAGGTGAAATTCACTCTTTAAAAATCTCCAAAATCGGCCACAAGGTGAGAGAAATGAACAAAAGAGGCCAAGGTCCCGTTTTTAATAAAGTCTCTGCCCAGCAATCCTTCTTCGTGATCGTAGAAGAGGCCTCGCGATGCGAAGACAAACTGCCCAGGGCCCAGAAAATATGCATTGCGAACGTGAAGAAGGACCCGCGATGAAGGCTTTCCTGACCAAAGCTTCACGAAAGCAGTCCTACATTCCCGAACGTGAAGGGCAATTGGCCAGCGACCCCCCAGACCCAACTTCGTCTACGCGAACACGGGCACAGGTATGCGAACGCGATGAACAATGGCCCAGAGCATCACGATCGCGAGCTCCTCTTCGCGAATGCGTAGAACAAAACCTCCCTGTCCTATTCCTTCATCGCGAACGCGAGGAAATCTCCATGTTCGTGAAGAAGGAAACCAGAACCAGCAAATGCAGCAGTTTTGGACTTAGCTCCAGGCGACTGGAACATACCCAAGCCACCCGGGACCCCGTCCAACTGCATCAACAAGTCCATTAACATAATACGGATCTGCTCGAACCCTCGGAACGCGTAAAATAACATCAAAACTAAAAATCGCACCCCAAATCAAATCGAATCAACTTATGAACTTCAAACTTCTCAACTAGCTCCGAACGCACCGAATCATACTTATACTACTCAGAATCACCATAAATATTGCGTACAAGTCATAAATCACCATACGAAATTATTCTCAGGCTCGGAATCCCAAACAGACTTCGATAACTCCAAAGTCTACTCCAAACCAAATTTAAAGAACTTGAAAACTTTCAATGCGCCAACTTTCAAATTTAAGTTCTGAAACGCTCCCGGATCATCCGAAACCCGATCCAAACATATGTCCAAGTTCAAAATCATCATACGAACCTATTTGGAACCGTTAAATTCCGGTTCCTAGGTCGTTTTCTAAAAATGTTGACTCAAGTCAAACTCGCTCATCTTAGGCCACTATTAAGGAATCAAGTGTTCTGGTTTCAACCTGAACCCTTCTAAACCCAAGTCATCCATCCCCGCAAGTCATAAAACAGTAAAGGCACATATATACGGAGAGTCTTAATTAGAGAAACGGGAATCTAGAAAGCAAAACGACCAGTCGAGTCGTTACACAGTACTTCTGTTTGGTGCATCAAAATCTAATACAGAATGTTATAGTACTTCTAATTCATTCGTCAAAATCTAATACAGATTAGGCTAAGTAAGTAATAAAGAACTTGTTTATACTATGATCATTACTCTTTAAGCAAGTCAAACAATCGATACTCGTAGATTTATCCTTTTTATTTCTCAAGCATAAATATGATAAATCAAAAGAACTCTAGAGTTCAATGTTACATGAAGAGCTTAGGAAGCATGAATTCCCTGGAAGTAGAACAAACTGATGTACCGGTAACATGAAACCACTGCCTCTGCACATTCTGTAATTATGACTAAGTATGCTCAAGATAGATTAACTATTCGCTATCTTGGTCCTTTTTGAAAGACCAAGATAGCCTCCAGCGGCAATTGCCGAGATGTCGACGAAGAGGCACCAAACCCGCACTTCTAATATAGTAGAAATATAAAAAAGTTTCCACGCTATTCCCATGCAAAAAATAACGCAGACCATTAACACCTGAAGGTAAAATTAAATAAAGTAAAGAATCTTGTAGATACTTTCATATTCGTTTTCAATCCACTGCATTTCTTTTTTGATTCTAAAACTGAATATAAGAAGCCATTTGCCAGTAACATTTGGAGCTTGAAAATACTTAGAGAATTACCTTGCGATCCATAATTTTTTGCATCGATCATAGGTTAGTAAAATGAGAAGTCAACTGTTTTCATGTTTGTAGGTAGCCTTTACTCCTAGAATTTAATAAGTGTTAAAATTAACCTATAGTTTGTTGGGAATTAACTTTGGAAGGCCAGATGCCAGCTGAAAATTTCTACGATTTCCAATCACTGCTTACACAAGCTAAAGGTCCCTTCCCTCCTTCAGGATTAGAGACAGAACAAAAGAGCCATCCATATAATTAATAAGCTATATTGCTATGTCATTTATATATATATCTCTGTAACATTCATTGTAAAGGGAAATTGTAGTCTTCTACTTGATTTTTGTACTGATGAAAGTGACTCCATTGAGGTGAAAGCCTACTAATTAGTTGCATAGACTCATCTATGTATAATAACATGCATGTACCCAATGAAGGATAGGACTAAGCTTTTTGTACAAAAATGATACTACTCATCTTAATCTAATTTGCGGAGGTCGATGCCTAACCCCTATTAACTACAGGCCAGTATAGCCTGGGTGATGGCTACTAATAAAATAAAATAAAATGAGATTCAAACAATCTCAACAAAAAAAAAAAAAAAAAAATACCA
>ML437704.1:16829-141541 GCA_005239525.1 Nicotiana knightiana
AAAAAAAAAAAAAAAAAGAACTACCACAAAACTATAGAACTAAAAAATGAAATAGTTAATCAAAAAAAGTTTTAAAATGTTGTATTATCTGTATCAAAGATGTGTATGTACCAGTAACTAAGATTAGGATTCCCATTAGTACTGTCAGGCCTATTATGACTATCTCAAACCTAAGCTTTCTGTAAGTGCCTGAAATCTTCAAGTAGCATAAACATGGTAGCAAAATTGAAGCAGTGACACTAAGAAATGCTCCAACTAGGGACATGAGATACCCAAAGAAGGGTATAGTCAGCGCTACAATGACACTGCTCACCAACAAGGTGGTTCGAATCAAGGGGCTAAATGACGATGATCCTTTATCATTGTGAGACTGGAAACGTTCCTCGAGTCTGTTGATAATTGGTGTCATCATTAGTGCGTACTTGGCTATTGGATTGATCAAGGCGGTGTATATAGCTAATTTCGAGCTATATTTTTCAGTTGGAAGGTTCAAGGTAATTTGTGACTGCACGTCTGAGCCAAACATTGAGTACCCTATAGCTGCTATTGATGCATAAGTTATCGTAGCGAATGAAAAGCACAGAAGCATTACCTGCAATAAAACTACCAAAGGTCAGCATTTGAAGTAATGCGAAATTGTCTAATTAATTAGGATCATATGTTGGTCTAGTGTGTAATGTGTTACCTTGGAGAAATGCTTCTGATTTTCCATTGACGTGTACAAAGTTGGAAAAACAGGATGGGCACAATAGCAGAAGGCGTATAAGCTAAAAGATGTCGGGATTCCTCCCCAATTCAGAAAGACTCCCTTTTTATGAAAGCCGATACCATCATAAGTTGCTGCCCAGAAAATTGAACCAATAATAACAAGGGAAGCTAAAACTGCAGAGGCTGATACATATGCCAGAATGCTCATGTTGTTTAACAGTACTGTGGGTAATATGACGAGAGCAACGATCAATACAAAGCTTTGTTTCCCACCAATACTGAGTCCCCAAAACCCGAAATTCGCCTCTGGAAACAGATTATGCAAATTATCCCCTGCAAGAATTAGAAAACCAGTTGCCACCAAGTAAAGCTCAAGATTCATAAAAACCGAGACCAACATTCTTCCTACTTTTCCAAATGCTCGATCACCGATGTCAGGATAACTTCTTATAGTAGGATCAAAATCCATACATCTCTTGATTAACAAGGATGTGTAGAAGGTCGCACATGCAATGACGAGAAGAAGAATCATGCTTAACCACCCTCCTGAAGATAGCGCATATGGAGTTGACAAAATTCCTACTCCTGAAAAGAGAAAAGTTATACTAATAGGTTTAAGTCTCCACCAAAATCCAAGTGTATATTTTTTTTCTTGAAAACTAGTATCACTGTTTACCCTCAAAATCGGATAACAATTAAATTTATACGTGGTTTTAAATATATGCGGATTAATTTAACACAAAGCAATAAATTGAATTAGGTTGAACAAGCAAAGATAAAATGAATTCAAACCACGCGAGGAGGACAGCTTTAGCCTTAGTGAAATATTTGCCCCATCCGGGCTCGCAATAGCCAACACTGATGAACAGGAAAAAGAGTGTTTACCCTTAAAATTGGATAACAATTAAACTTATAATGTAGTTTTAAGGACACGTGATTTCACCTAATATCAATTGATAAATATGAAGATTAATAACAGGAATGACAATAAAGTAAAGCAAATCAATATTGAAACGCAATTTAGCCATCGAGCTAGTGTGTCCTCGAACTGACTGGTACTATAGTAATGAAGTATATAAAATGAACTGATGAACAAGAGAGTAAGCTAAAGAGAGTGCTATATTGCTTTGATATGCGAGAGTAATGTGTGTTACAAATGATTAGAACTTTCTTTTATATAGTATAGGAATTCTACTTATGTTATAATTCTAATTATAGAGGGGAATCCCATGATTAGCTAGATAATTGTCCCTGATTTGATCCGTTCCAGAATTTCAGCCATGATTCTCGACCACTCAGGGATATCTCGCCTTCTGTTATTACGCTATCTTCGGTTTTGCTCGATGTCTACCTTGTTTGGTCTCGATTCTTACTGGTCTCGATCTCGACAGGTACCTCGAATTCTGAACTCGGTACCTCGCCCTCGTGGTCCGGTCTGATCTACTACGGGGCTGATCTTCGATGCATCTCCCTGGTCTCGGTCAATCAGTAAAATCGGATGGGCCCGATTTTAACAGTATACAAAGAGCTAAATAACAGAGAAAATAATAATATATTGCTTTGGAATGCGTGTTACAATCCAATTCAATTTATTGCTTTATGTCAAATTAATCTGCGTATCCTTAAACCACTAACAAATTTAATTGTTATCCGATTTTGAGGATAAATAGTTTGGCGTCCACCGTGGGGCTAAGGATAATAGTGGATATTTAATACAAACTTCTATAACACACCCTATTTTACACTTGCTCTTTAGAGTACCTTTGATTTCAGGTTAAAGTTTGAAATGTCGAACTCCTAGTCTGCCCCTCTAAACGTGGATGCCGAATCCGGCCACCATGGTGAGAACAACAATGTAGCACCCGGTAACGAGATAATGAGATGCTTAGAGAATTCGTGTCACGGTTTCAAATGGAACGTATGGACCTGCGTCCGATCGTGGACGATTGGACCGTTCAGGCCTTCACCTAAGGACTCAATGTTCAAAGCTCGTTGACTTCACAGTAGTTGAAACAAAATTTGATAGAATATTCGGCTGTTACTTGGGCCGACGTGCATAACCGGTATCAATCAAAAATCAGTGTCGAAGATGATTAGCTTGGCGTCCCTTCCGGGTTCGTTTATCCTGTCAGAGTCGTCGACCGAGTCAAAAGAGAGATTGATCGTGAACCAAGATCAAACAGGGATCGGTATCAGCCATACAATGGATACCAATTGGATTGAACAAGCAAAGACAAAATGAATTCAAACCACGTACGGAGGATGGCGTTAGCCTTAGTGAAATATTTGCCCTCGATTCGAGCTCGCAATAGCCGATACTGATGAACAGGAAAAAGAGCTAAATAATACAGAAAATAATAATATATTGCTTTGGAATGCGTGTTACAATCTAATTCAATTTATTGCTTTATGTTAAACTAATCTGCATATCTTTAAAACCACTTACAAATTTAATTGTTATCCGATTTTGAGGGTAAACAATCACACATAAAATCTCTTTCTCTTTTCAAAAGAAATCTCAGCAGATCATCATCATCTAAATTTAGTTCTCACCCTACATTCAATTAGATAACACTTAAAGAAAGATCACCAAAATTGATTTAATGTTCCTCTCATAGTATTGTGTGAAGTATATGAAGCACAAAAAAGATAACGTCTTGTTCTGTACCAATTGTTACATGAAATTGTCTCTTTTCAATTCAGACATTCTAACTAAATTTAAAATTTCTGTTTGATTTCGACATTCTAATTAATTACAAAATTCTCCAGCCGCTAATGTATCGTATTTGCCAATAACGGGAGAACGAATCAGCCATAGCACCACATGTTGAAGTACGATATTGAGCATAGATTTTGAGTACTAGGGGAAGATAATGCCATACTTTCATTATATTGTTGCTATAATGAAAAACACAAAGCCTAGTAGTATATATACCCCATCAAATCTAGATAACGAAAAACAAAAAGACGGGAAGATCTGAACCAGTAAATTAATAGGCATCCTACAGTGAATGAATGAGATAAGGTTGGCAAGTCCCCATGCTATTTCAGTTATTTATACTTTTTATTCAATCTATTAATAACCTTTAATCTCAAACAAGTTGAGGTTAGAATAAAAATCTTTACTTCTTCATTTAAATTCAATTAATATTATCACAGTACCAAATAAAAAATTAAAAACTAAGTTAAGTACTCCTATTTATAATAATAATAATAATAATTTTCTAACATGACTAAAAACCTGTTTCCTACTAGTAGATATACGGGTGTTTTCAAGCTATTAAAAGCAATATTTTTGTTCAGAAGACAATGGAGCAATGATGAATTCAGTTATCCAAATAAAAACCGTTCAAGATCGGCCCCATAATAAAATTAGGTAAAGCCAGATAGTGACGGGCGGATTTATGGGCGGAGAGCCCTTCGCGGAAAAATTATACTGTATTTGTAAGGCAAAAATTGAATCCCCTTGACACATCCTAAAATTATAATTTAGTGGTCAAGGGGATTAAAAATTTGTATAAAATTATATGTTCAATTCCCACTAACTACAAGCTTTTTTAAATTTTTTTTTTTGAACCTTTTCGCGGAGATCCCGCCTCCGCAACTGAATAGTGATGGCAAGAATTGATCGGACTGAAGAATTACATTTCTCAACAATCACATACAAAAAGACTACAACGCTAAGAAAGAAAAGAAGATAAAAGAAAATCTCCACAAGAAAAGATAAAAGAAAAAGAACCTGATAGAGCGTTGAGTCCATGAGAAGTCGTTCTCAGAAAAGAGGTTTTTCCAGTGATAACAACAGAGTTCGAGGTAACTCCTTTCTCAGCTCTATCAAATTGATCATATTCAGCTAGCAGGGGCAAAGAAAGAAACTTTCCATTCTGGGATTTGGTCTCCATTTCCCAGAAAAAAAAAAGTTGGACCTTTCAAGTAAAGACCAACAATATCTGTTATGAATCAAACATGGCACTACTCTATTTATAAACTTCTCTTTACTTCTTCGTGGAAACAACCACTAGTCAATTTGACACGTTGTAAATGATAAAAAAGAAGATGGATAAGAGGTTGGACGTCAGAGTATTATATATAGGATTTAAATTAGATACGCTATTTTATATTACATTAATAATTATTGTAATTTAATATATACATCATCTGTTTTAATTTAGATGACACTTTTCGTTTATGAGAGTCAATTTGACTATATTTTAAAGCTAAATTTAATTTTTAAATTAATATTTTAAAATTAAAATTTAGATATTCAAAAACTATACGAAAAGTACTATAAGTTACAATTTTCTCATGTTAATATGATAGAAAAATATATTTTAAAATGTTGGCCAAACTTCACTCTATTTTACTCTCGACAAGCGAAATGTGTAATCTAAATTAAAATAAAGGGAGTATGTAATAGTGTATTAATATTTCTTAAGTTACTAATTAATGTTTATTTTGAAATATTATCTGTAATTATTTCTGAGTGGAAGCAACCACTTTTCACTTTGGCACGTTGTAAATTAATGAAGGGTTAACCTTTATATGTTGATTGAGTATGATTTTACGCTATCATATCACTTAACAAATAAGTATAAGTAACCATCCATAAAATATGGATTAGTAACTTCAAAAAATAAAACAAATTATTTGTTACAACAGATTGAAATTTATTGATGGTGTAAATTTTTTAAAATGATCAGTGTATATATGTTAAATGTCACAACCCAGTTTTCCTTTCGTTGGGTGTCGTGATGTCACCTAATCTTAGGGATTAGGTAAACCTAATATTAACTGAATAACAACAATATTTAAACTAACATATGACAATTTCGAAATAGAAATCTCTATACAATTTACAATCCCAAAATCGGTAGTACAGATCATAAGCTCTAGAGATACTAGAAATTTTTTAAATACAATTGTTTTGAAATAAGGTAAACAATGTGATTACAAAATCAGAAGGTAACTTCGAAGCCTGCGAACACAGCAGCAGGTTTACCTTGAAACTCCACAGCAACTATCTGCACCGCCAGCTAATGATTAATTGACTTCAAAATACCTGGATCTGCATAAAAATGTGCAGAAGTGTAGTATGAGTACACCACGACGATATCCAACAAGTATCAAGACTAACCTCAACGGAGTAATGACGAGGAACGATCAAGACACCTCTGGACTAAATAACTTGAACAAGTATAAGTGTAGAAACAATAGAGTACGATATCTATATAAAGACTACGCATAATGATAATAATATAAGAATTTGCATTAAGAAAGGAAAACAACAACTAACAGCGGAACACCACAATAATGATATAGTAGAATGAACGGAACACAATCTAAATCTGATGATCACATATAAAGGTAAGACAAGTAACAGCACAACAAGAACGACCGCTTCCATGCCGGGTTTTAGCCAATAACCTCCACGAGGTACCAAACCTTAGAATATTCACAACTCACGGGCCCCAATTACTGAACCCTAACACTTGGCATCTTGTGCTTTCATTACAATTTATAACAGCACTGACGACTCACGTGCCAAATAGAGTCATTCTCACATAGAAGGCAAGTAAACAAGGTGTACATCTATACTCAGCAATATCAAGAAATTCTCTTAACCGATAAGAATGCTTAACTACGTGTATGCTTGTTCAAGTATTCTAACATAGTTCATGCCAGCTAGTAAGTATAGAAAAAGAAATGGACAGCACGTAGAATGGTTTCCCACAAATTTTTCACAATATAGAACACACAGTAAGTGCACCACTACACAAATATCAACAACAAGAATGCCCTCAGGCCATCACAAGTCATCACAAATCAATCCCTGACACAACCCACCTTGTCTCGCCACGTGTGCAATAATAAAGTGAATGCTTGTCTTGTCTCGCCACACTTGCATAATAATGTTCCCACCTTGTCTCACCACATGCGCAACCCACATATATATAGTCTGCCTTGTCATGAAGCATGTTCTTCGACCGAGCTCAAAATCGAGCTCTACAAGTCAAGATATGATAAAAATAGCCTAAACCTCGATTTGAAAGATATATTCTGCTGCCCAGGCATCAAAGCATCGCGAACACAGAAGAATGATCGCGTTCGCGAAGAAGAAAATGATTGCCGCCCAGTTTTTGCTTCGCGAACGCGACAACACGCTCGCAAATGCGTAGAAGAAAAGTCGGATGGATCACGACTGGCCTACGCGAATGCGTGGACTAGTACGTGAACACGAAGAAGGGGATGACACCCTTCGCGAATGCGAAGAGACGGACATAACCTGAAAGAGGGAATGCCAGGCTTCCGCGATCGCGGAAGGAGACACGCAAACGCGAAGAACAAATAATGCACATTCCGAGATTACTCTTTGCGAACATGGGGGAATTGACGCGAACACGAAGGAGAAAATCAGATGACAGAATCAACATTTCAAAATAGAATAAAATGGCCCATAGCCCATCCGAAACTCACCCGAGGCCCCCGGGACCCCGTCTAAACATACCAACAAGTTTCATAACCTAACATGGACTCGCTCGAGCTTCGAATCGAACCATGAATCGAACTTATGAACTTTCAGATCTCTCAACTTCTAAAACTCGCGTCGAAACCTATCAAATCAACCCGGAATTACGTTAAATTTTACAGGCAAGTCCCAAATGACATAACGGAACTGTTCTAACTCTCGGAGTCGCATTCCGACCCTGATATCACAAAAGTCAACTCTTGGTTAACCTTCCAACTTCAACTTTTTCAACTTTTGCCGAAATGCTCCAAATTAACCTACGGACCTCCAAATCCAAATTTGGACGCACGCCTAAGTCCAAAATCACCATACGAAGCTGTTGGAATCATCCAAAACCCATTCCGGAGCCGTTTACACAAAAATCAAGTTACAATCAACTCTTACCACTTAAGCTTCCAAAACTTGAATCCTTCTTTCAGTTTGACTCTGAATCATCCGGTAACTGAATTCTACCACGCACATAAGTCAATACACATAATACGAAGCTACTTAAAATCTTATGCCGTCGAACGGGACTTGGATCGTTACATTAAATCTATTGAATGGAAGAGGGGATAACGTGGTTTGAGGGTGAGAATTTTCATAAAGCAGCACATTAGTTGTGTCTTTTACTTTATAAAGGCTTTCTGATTTTGTCATCTTTTGCTTCTTCGTTTTTTCTTTGCTGTCATCTTTTGCTTTCCACTTGTTCTAATTCAGGAAAACGTGCAGGGTTGCATGGTTCTTCATACTTTTGTCCATCAGTGAGGTCGACAGAATTTAATACTGGAAGTCATAGTCCTACTTTTAATTTCATATATGGACATCTTTTGTCCCAGTTGATTTAAAGCATTTAAAGGTTATAAGAAAATAGCACCTATGAATCTACGGAGGTCTATTATTTATTTTGCGGAGTGGGTGTTTACATGTTAATAGTTTAATACTGGAAAACAAATTTCCGCAAACAATTAAGTAATTAATTGTTGAGAGTTGAGTGGGCGAGTTGTGTTCGTAAAACATCTAAGTACTACTGTTTCACTTTAGTTGCAAAGATTGTCGCGGCTTCTATCATTTACTTATTTTGTTGGTTAGGAATAAAATGTTTTTGGCTGATTTTACAATAATAATCACTTTTGTTGCCTTATATTTTGAAATTCAAAATTAGATTTTTTGTCTGAAATTCAAAAGTGGCCACTTAGTTGAAGTTCAAAAATTCAAAATAATATTCAGATACGTGTCTAATTTTAAAAAATTGGCCACTTATGTACAAGGCCAAAAACGTGGCCACCTGATTTTAATAACACAAGGTCCTGCTGCTTTATTCTCATGGCTCTAGTTTGAAACTATTAGTTAATTATTATAAAAGAGTCCCACCATCGTATCAAATCTTTCAGTGTTGCTTCTATTACCATGCCGCAGACCAAGTCAAGTTATTCTTTAGGCCATCTTCAACCCGTGCCTTCATTTTCTATTCCAAAATAAAGTTTACTTCAAAATAGAATTGAGTTACTCCAATCATTATTTCATTTATTATTTCAAAAAAAATATTCTATTTTATATTATTTTCTCTTTAATATTATATTATTATCTTTTATTTAAATTTTATTTTCTTATTTCTACTTAAATTTTTTTTTTTTTTTACATATTCATCACATAATTTATATTCCTTTCTTATACAACCATTTAATATAAAAAAATTTATACCATAAATTTTTAAATAATATAATTTGTAAGCAAATATTATAGATTATATATATTAATGGATAATTCAAATAAAAGTGAAATCATTAAGATACAAGATAATTAAATACATATTACATTATGGTAAAATTCAGATTAAATACTACATAAATATTCAACTTCCACCTCTAGTATGCTCTCATAAATGATCTATTAATGCATTACGAAGTGCAAAATAAGCATCTTTGTCCTTAATTCTTTTGTGTCAAGCTAAAAATTATTCAAATCGGTGATTTTCATCTACTAATATTTCTACCGTTGGAGGTGGACATTCCCAATCATCTTACATTGGTGCATTAAGATCACGATCATCCTCGATTATCATGTTGTGCAGTATAATACATATAGTTATTATACCCTGTAGCACTTCTTTTCTCCAAAAACGAGATGATCTTGCAACAATTGCAAAACGAGCTTGCAAAACTCCGAATGCACGATCAACATCTTTTCAGCATGATTCTTGTTTCATCACGAAATATTTCTTCTGTGGCGAACGTGGGTCACGAATAGGAAATATGATGACTCTAAAACATTAATGTCATTATTGGTGTCGGACATACCAAAATATGCATGACATATCCAAAGGTCATAATCAGCTACAACTTCAAGAATTATTCCAAAGGTATTACATAAATATAATTAGGTATATTGTATACGGTTAGAACGGGCATGCCCTTCTTGTGACTAATCGAGGTTGGATAATGATAGACCACGTTTTAGCCTCGTAATATATCGAGCCTCAATATGAAGTTAGGTTGCTGAACCTTTAATTCGAGGACTGGTCATGGATGATGATCAATCAAGATCGAGACCGAGTAGAACAGAGATCGAGTGGGATCGAAGGGATTTACCTGGTCAAGTAACGGTAAGCCGAAACATCCGTGATCGAGCGAGGATCACGGCGGGAATCTTGGCACGTATCAAGACAAGGCACATATCAAGTCAAGGCGTTGATCCCAATCGAGGTTGGGGAACCGAGCGTCAAATTTCAACGTACCATTGAGGACTCAAACAACGAGGCCATGAACACCTCCCTCGAGCTACTAGATGAAAAATGTGAGGCTGCATTAGTTAGAATAGCCGCTCAAAAACAAAGGATCGAAAGGTACTACAATAGAAGAACGAACCTCCGCTACTTTAGGTCGGGGACTTAGTTCTAAGGAAAGTCACCCTCAATACTCGAAACCCAAATGAAGGGAAACTAGGACCTAATTGGGAAGGATCGTACCGTGTCCTCGGAGTCGTAGGAAAAGGATCCTACTAACTTGGCACAATGGAAGGCGAGCAACTACCAAACAATTGGAATATATCGTTGCTAAAACGTTATTATTGTTGAGGTATGACCTTTTCCTTTTTTCGTTTATATTTTATACTAACTCTTTACAAGTGTTCGATTGGAGATATCGAAGCACCCTCCAACTCGAAGAGCTTGGGTTTTAAAGCACACGTTGTACCTTTTTTTTCTTAGATCGGGTTTTATTCCAAATGGGTTTTACCGGCAAGGTTTTTAACGAGGCAACACCTATATGCTACCTAAGGAAAACTCAACAAGTATTCAAGGCTTCTTTTCTATCAACCTCAAATACTGGCGGGCATCACCCTCGCAGGTTACATTTTCGAAGAAAACAAATCATGCTAAGGAGGGCCTCGATAGAGAATGTTGTAATGGGCCAAATGGTCAAATGAACCGTATCCATATAGAATAGTCGAGCCCCCGATGGAAAAAACATGTATGCATGTATCGATTAATCAAATAAGCACTCTTATTATATGGAAACACTTTTGTGCCTCGAAGAAGTCTACTATCTTCACATTTAACGGCTCAAGGGACAAATATACTTAAATACTCGGGGACCGTCATCGACAGTCAGCACATCGAGCCATCAAAAACTCGAGCCTATAAGACCTCAACGAAGCATACTCGAACTTACAAGACCTCAATGAGGAAAACTCAAACTTATAAGACCTCAATGATGCATACTCGAACTTACAAGACCTCAATAAGGCATACACGAACTTATAGGACCTTAAAAAGGCATCCCCTTCATATTAAGGCCAAGGCCATCTCACTCGGGGACTAAAGGCGACGGCCATATGAAAAGGCTAAGACTGAAATAATGCGGCTTGGAGACGTCCGACTTCCACCATAAAACTAAAGTCCTTCAAACACTTCGAAAAACCGGTTAAATCAAGCTACCCTCGGCATAGTCAAAGGGGCTTCGATAAAATCAGCCCCGAACAATGTGAAGGCTTTGAAAATGTCAGCCTTCGAGAAAACCCCAAGAGGTATTCAACTATCGCTGCATATCGACTTGCAAATGAGGTTCCAATCAGTCGAACCATCGAAAAATCAATGAATATAAAAACATTCCAAGGCATAACAAATTTTTTACTAAGTCTTTAGCCAGAAAGAGGGAAAATTGTAGCATCTTAGAGGTCGAATTGACCCAATCTAAAAAGAGCCTAAGGGCCGATGTGTAAGAGCCTAAGGGCCAATCTAAAGAGCCTAAGGGCCAATTTAAAGAACCTAAGGGCCAACTTAAAAGATCCTAATGGCTGATGTTTTAAAGCCGAAGGGCCGATACTTAAAAATAACTCAAAGGCCGAAGCACACCGTGATCGAGACCTTACCCAGTTCGGACTCGAAAGTCTCGAGCTAAAGCTTAGCTCGAAGATCGGACCTTAAGTGGTCATCTACTATCGATCATCGATCATCGATCAAAACACAAAAACCTTAGGGTTTTATATTCTAAGTCCAATACATTGGACTGATCGTTAACGACAAAATCTCAAAGGCAAAGACAAGTCGGAAATTAACACAACACAAAGATGAAACAAAAGATTCTTTATATACAGATGATGGTCCAAAAGTATGTTTACAAAGCTCCCACATGGAGCCCTTACACAAAAGAAGAAAAACGAAAGAAGCTTAGTCTACTGTCACGGTCACTCGATCTGCGGTAGTTTCCTCAGGAGCTGCATCTTCGACGGCTTGACCTTAGGCGGCCTCTTCCTCCTCGGGGACTTCGTCTTCGTCTCCCCCACTTTCGGAGCCGCTGGCAGGATCCTCATCGGAAGTGAGAAATGTCGCTGACTCTTCTTCCAAGGCCTTCACCTTCTTGATCTCAGTAGAAAGATCAAATCCTTCGACCCGCACCTACTAGAGGGCTTTCCTTCGAGACTCCCGCCGAGATTGATTGATGTCCTGTTTTAACTTAAGCTCGACCGCATCATCTTCCTTCTTAGCTCGGGCAATTGCAGCAGCAACATCGGTCCGATATGTAGACATAATTGCATCAGGTTCGGACAAGGCTTTGGATAATTCTGCGGCCGACTCAGTATGAAGGTCTTTATATTTATGACTTTCTTCCTTTGCACCCTGAAGTTGGTGCTCAACTGAGGTCAGCTTCTCTCGAAGAGTATCCTTCTCGGAGGCCATATCATCCATGCGCTGCTTCAACCCGAGGATCTCAGTATCTTTGAACCTAAGCTCCTCCCGAAGTTACCCCACTAGGTCATCCTTAAACTTGAGCTGCAAGAATCGAGTCAAGACATTATACACTAAAATGAGTAAGCATAAAATAAGCCGGCAAAGGCTATATTACATGCTCAACGAAATCGGCCAGCTCTTGGGACGCCTTCTTCGAACTTGCTCGAAGGTCATTAAGTTCCCCCTCCCTTTTGGCATAAAGATCCTTGAGCTCATCCGACTCTGACATGAGTTTCCTAAGATCATATTCACAGTGGGCCAGCTCAGCTCGTGAATTGTAGAAGTCTTGGTCGAAGAGCATCACGGCCTAAAAAACAAAGGAAGAAGGTCAGAAAGGCAAGAACCAAACTCAAGATATAGTTGTTAAGGCGAAGATTACCTGTTTCTGAAGTTTCTCGGCTTCTTCAAAAACGAACGAGGCGCCAAGGTCGGGGCTTTCCTCAACCTCGGCGAAGCACTCTCCAAATATATCGTTCTCTCCGTGGGATGCCCCTATTTCGGGAGTCTTCATATCTTGGGCATCCCGTATTTTCCTTAGAGAAAACGACAGGCCTGGCGGAGAGTCGTCCAGTTCAATTACCCCGAGTGGCTTGATCGGGGCTTTCTCTCGCCTTCGAGGAGACTCATGGTTGAGTTTTTCGTACATATCTACCAAGTGCTTTTCAGCACAAGGTACGTTCTGGTTACCAGTCGGTTCAGGGACTGTGCTTGAGCTCCCTTCAGAGATCCCCTCAGCTCTAGATTGAGCCACCTTCACAGCCTTCTGTGAAGTAACCTTTCGGTATCACTTCCCTTCCGAGTTATTAATGGGAGGGCATCGCCTTCACCCTCAGTCTCATCTCCCTCTTCGTCCTCAGCACGAATACTAGAAGCAACTTCAGGAGACAAGGCCACCATGTCGGCCCTAGATTTTTGAAGCCTGGACTTTTTTGGCTTCGGGGACTCCGTCGGTGTCTCTTTCTTTCTCATCTTATCCTTGGCAGGTTTTTGGGTCTCCACCTCGCCAGGTGGAGACGGCCTCATTGAAACGGCATCTCCTAGGCCTACATAAGCGCACAAGTTAAGTGTGCTATCAAGAGATATTTTATTAAGGGACTCAAATATGTCAATGATAAAAATACACCATGGTTTTTGGCCTCCCATCGGCCTTTGGCTAAGTCGCTCCAGACACGGTCGACATATGTGGAGGTGGAAGCTAGTTGTCGAACCCAGCCCCGGAGGTCCTTAACTCCACCGGGGTACCACTCGACGGCTGCATCATCAGAAGGGAGCTAGTTCGAATGAAAGAGAAAACATTTGATTAATGAAACGTACTCGACGAATCCATACTTACGCTTCATATTCCGTTCCTCGGAGAATGATATCTTTTCAACAGGAATTAGGTCGGAGGTCCTGACTCGAACGAAGCGGCTCATCCACCCTCGGTCTTTATCTTTATCGATGCTAACGAAGAAAGACTTCGAAGATCGACGTTGTAATTTTATCAGACCACCTCGATAGAAACGAGGGCTATATAGTCTAATCAGATGGTCGAGGGTAAAAGGCATCCCCTCGGCCTGACTCGAAAATTACCTAATCAGGTAAAAAATTCGCCAGAAGGAAGGATAGATTTGGCCGAGAGTCACTCGATATTATTGACAAAAATCGACGATCACTGGATCTAGCGGGGGAAAAGAAGGTTCTACGAGACCTAAGGTGAATGGGTATGTGTATATGCTTAGGAAACCTGGTTTGTAAGTGGTTATGTCCTCTTCAGGTGAACGGATCTCCACTTGTGCTGCATCCCCCCCAACGGCAATCCGCCTTCACTTGTTCGGGTTTGGTTATTAGGCTAATATATCGAGACATATGTTCACATCGTCCCGCAATCGAGAAAGGTTTTTCGACCTTGAAATCATAAGGCGTTTACCAAGGCCCGAGGTTACTCTCCTCAATGAGAGGAGGTACTGCCGTTTTTCTCTTAGAAAAGAATGATGACGAAGGGGATTTCTCTTTTTGTGGAACTGTATTAGAAGTTTTTGCCATTTTTCAGAAGAAGAAGAAGAAACTGGTTTAGAGATGAATACAAGGAAAAGGTAAGTGTAGAGAAGAGTTGATGAAGATTTGAAGATGTTGTAAAAAGTAAAAGTATGAAGAGTGAAAGATTGGAGTATTTATAAAGGCCATCTAAGCGTGTTGGAGAAGCTAAAAGGGCGGCCAATAGCCGTTATCGATTTATGGTTTTTTGAGAACTGTGTATACATGATCTCTGCACGACTATTTCGTCACACCAATCGCTAACCTCACGTGACTGACATCATGATTGGATATCGCAGGGTCAAGAATTCAAATCGTTTCTTATCATTTCATTCTAAGAAACGTGGGGACTATCTGTATACGCCCGAATCGGAGAAGTCCGTTTTCGAAGTCTTTGTTGTGCCGAGCCCGAGCTCAGAAGGCTCGAAGTAAAGTTTGAGCCCAATATCAGAATGCATACATCGAGAGAGCACATCGAAGGCCCAATGCGGCCTACCTCGAGGCAGTGCAAAATCGATGACAGTCAAGAAAAAGCGGGAATTTCTCAAGGGCATATAGGTCAAGGCTCAAATCTCAGGATTGGTTCGTACAAATCCTTACTAGGCGGTTATACAACTGTACCAATAGTAGTTTTTACTGTAACTAGAAATGTATTTTTCCCTACTATATAAAGGGGACTCCAATCATTTGTAAACATCATCATTTACTGCTATAGAACATTCTACTCTGCTTTTCTCGTTTATTGTGCTCAAGATTATTCTTCAACTTTATTGTTCTTCATTTATGGTTCATACTTTATTGCTACTAACTGACCTCAAGATCTCGAGGCTATCGAGCTCGAGGCCCCGTTTTTTTGACAACACTGGTTTGGTTATCATATTCTTCTTATTTACACCTAATATTTCTTACTTATTTACTAGTATTGAAATAAATCACAGATTTTTACAACCAGAAATCAAATATAATTGTTAACACCAATTTTCGAGGTAAACAATCGCATATCCTAATAACCACTTATAAATTTAATTGTTATCCATTTTTAAGGGTAAACAGTTTGGTGCCCACCGTGAGGCTAAGGACAATAGTGATTGCTTGGTACTAACTTTCGTAACACTCACTACGTTATACTTGTTCTTGTGAGTATCTTTGATTCCAAGATCAGCATGTCGAACTCTCAAGCAACACCCACACACATAGACAATGGTCTTGGTTTTCACAGCGAGAACGACAACGCAACCGACCTAGGGAATGAATTATCTCTAATTGACCTCGATGGAGTGCCGATCGTAGACCCAATCGACGTTAGTTCCCATGTTTCCATTAATGCTAACCTAATCGTCGACCCCAAGAACAGCGTCCCAGAGACGTTCGATCAGCCGGTCAGAATGCACAGGAGGCGAAGAAGGTGGGATCAGCCTTCGAGTGATATTCGAAATGTTCCAGGCTCAACAAGCTGCAATAGCACAACTCCAAAATTAGAACCATGCACCAAGCAGGGTTGAGCCCGAGCCATCGTAGGAAGTGGTTCATAGGACCGAATAGGTGTCAAGAAGATCAAACGGAAACTGAATCAAGGACTGATCCTGCTACCATGAAGATGCTCGAAGAGCTGACAAAGTGGGTTGAATCAGGGGAGAAGAAGATTGAAGCAAATGACAAGAAGGTAGAAACATATAACTCCATAGTTGATCAAATTCCGGGGGCATCACTGATTTTGAAGGGTTTGGATTCAAAGAAGTTCATGAAAGATCCCTTCCCCCCGAGCGCGAATCCTAAACCCATTTCCAAAAAGTTCCGCATGCCAGAAATTCCTAAGTATAATGGAACTACCGACCCCAACGAGCATGTCACTTCTTACACATGCGCAATTAAGGGGAATGATCTGGAGGACGATGAGATCGAGTCCGTATTGTTGAAGAAATTCGGGGAGACCTTATCAAAGCATAAAGATAATGAGATGCTCAGAGAGTTTGTGTCTTGGTTCTAGATGGAACGCATGGATATACCACCATTTGCCGATGATTGGGCCATTCAGACCTTCACTCAAGGATTAAACATATGAAGCTTGGTGGCCTCACAACAATTAAAGTAGAACTTGATCGAATACCCAGTTGTGACCTAGGCGATGTGCATAACTTGAGTTTTATTGGAACAAGTCACCCTAACCGAACATCTGCCCGAACGAAAGGTATGTCTGGGCACGGGACTATCCCCCGAGCTCAGGGGAAAACTTATTCAATTCCTTAAACCTAACATGAATTGTGTAGCTTGGTCTCATCTCGATATGAAAGGCATCCCACCGGAAATCACCAATCACAAACTAAGCCTAGATCAAAAATTCTACTCGGTGAAGCAAAAAAGAAGACACAGGTCTGAGGTCAAGCATGCCTTCATCAAGGATGAGGTAACCAAACTTCTTAAAATAGGATCCATTCGGGAAGTAAATTATCCCAAATGGTTAGCGAACGTAGTGGTAGTCCCTTAAGAAGGGAAATAAACTTAGAATGTGTGTAGATTACAAAGACCTGAATAAAGCGTGTCCCAAGGATTCTTTTCCTTTGCCTAATATTGATGATATGATCAATGCCACGGCCAGCCACGAGATTCTCAGTTTTCTCGATGCCTATTCCGGGTACAACAAAATACAGATGAACCCAGAGGATGAGGAGAAGACATCATTTATCACTAAGTACGACACCTACTGTTATAATGTAATTCCATTCGGACCAAAAAATACTGGTGCAACTTATCAACGCCTAGTAACCGAATGTTCGAAGAACGAATAGGAAAATCAATGAAGGTTTATATTGATGACACATTAGTTAAGTACCTGCGAGCAGAGGACCATTTGAAGCATTTGCAGGAAACTTTTGGTATACTGAAAAGGTACAACATGAAGCTCAACCCAGAGAAATGTGCATTCGGGGTCGGCTCAGGAAAGTTTCTTCACTTCATGGTATAGGAATCGAGATCAACCCCGATAAAAGCAAAGCTATCGAGGACATCATGGTAGTAGATAATATAAAGGCCGTATAGAGGCTAACGGGGTGCATAGCCACCCTAGGCGATTCATCTCGTGATCCTCAAATAAGAGTCACCGATTCTTCTCGTTACTGAAGAAGAATTATAATTTCATGTGGACTCCGGAATGCCAGCAGGCCTTGGAGGAACTAAAGCAGTACTTATCGAGCCCGCCACTGCTTCACACACCAAAAGCGGACGAGCAACTTTATTTGTATTTAGCAATCTCAGATATAGCAGTAAGTGAAGTCTTGGTCCGAGAAGAATAAGGTACGCAATTCCCTATCTATTATGTTCTTAGGTGAGGCCGAAACGAGGTACCCAATCTAGAAAAATTGGGGCTCGCTTTGATAAGCGCCTCTAGGAAACTAAAACCATACTTTCAAGGTCATCCCATATGTGTTGTAACAACTTATCCACTTCAAAATATTTTGCATAAGCCCGAACTTTCAGGCCGGTTGGCCAAATAGGCCGTCGAAATCAGCGGGTAGGATATTGAATATCGACCCCGAACGGCCGTCAAGTCTCAAATATTTGCAGACTTCATGGACGACTTCACGCCGGCCCTCGTACCCGAAGTTAAAAGAGAACTATTAGTAAAATAAGGTACATCTTCGCGAGTTTGGACCCTCTTTACGGACGGTGCTTCGAATGCAAAAGGGTCCGGACTAGGCATTGTACTAAAACCACCAATAGGTAATGTAGTTAGATAATCTATCAGGACTAAAAAATTGACGAACAATGAGGCCGAATATGAGGCCATGATTGCAGGTCTTGAATTAGCTAAAGGCTTGGGAGCTGAGGTCATCGAGGCCAAGTGTGATTCCCTCCTCGTGGTAAACCAAGTTAACAGGACCTTTGAAGTCCAAGAAGACCGAATGCAGAGATACTTGGGTAAGCTACAGGTAACTCTACATCAATTCAAGGAATGGACCTTGCAACATGTACCTCGAGATCAGAACAGTGAGGGCGACACCCTCGCAAACTTAGGGTCATCGATCGAAGACGACAAACTCAATTCAGGGGTTGTCGTACAACTCATGAGATCGGTGATCGAAGGTCATGCCGAGATAAACTCCACAAGTTTGACCTAGGATTGGAGAAACAAATACGTAAGTATTTAAAGAATGGGAAGCTCCCATTAGATCGAAAGGAGTTGAGAGCTCTACGCACGAAGACAACACGATTCACCTTGTCTGAATATAGAACGTTGTTCAAAAGGATGTTCGATGGTCCTTAGCGATATTTCTGGGACCGGGATACCGAATACGTCCTAAGGGAAGTCCACAAAGGCACTTGCGGAAATCATATCGGTGCCGAATCATTGGTTCACAAAGTGATCAGAGATGGGTACTACTGGATCGACATGGAGAAAGATGCAAAGGAGTTCGTTCAAAAATGCCACAAATGCCAAAGGCATGTGCCAATTATTTATCAACCTAGGGAACTGATCCATTCGGTCTTATCCCCACGGCCGTTCATGAAATGGGTAACGGACATCGTCGGCCCTCTTCCATCGGCCCCATGTAAAGCTTGTTTTTTTTTATGACTGATTATTTCTCTAACTGGGTTGAAGCACAAGCTTTCGAGAAAGTCAGAGAAAAGGAGGTCATATAATTTATTTGGGACCACATCATATGTCAATTTGGGATGCCCTCTGAGATTTTGTGGGATAATGGAAAGCAGTCCATCGGCAACAAGATGACTAAATTTGTCAAGGATCACAAGATCAAAAGCATCCTATCAACACCTTATCATCCCAGCGGGAACGGTGAAGCCGAATCAACCAACAAAACCATCATCCAAAATCTTAAGAAGAGACTGACCGACGCCAAAGGGAAATACTACCCGAGGTTCTGTGGGCATACCGCACAACATCAAAATCCAATACCGGAGCTACCCCATTCTCATTAGTTTATGGCGCTGAAGCTGTAATTCTAGTCGAGGTTGGAGAACCTAGCATCAGGTTCCGATATGCAACAGAAGAGTCAAATAACGAGGCCCTAAGTATGAGCCTAGAATTGTTAGATGAAAAACGTGAAGCCGCCCTCGTCCGATTGGACGCCCAAAAATAGCAGATTGAAAGATACTACAATCGAAGAGCCAATCTTCGACATTTTAACGTCAGGGACTTGGTGCTAAGGAAATTCACCCTCAACACCCAAAATCTGAATGAAGGAAAACTGGGTCCGAACTAGGAATGACCATACCAGATTCTCGAAGTCACTGAAAAAGGATCCTACAAGCTCGGAATGATGAATGGGGAACAACTACCGAGAAATTGGAACTTATCACACCTAAAATGATACTACTGCTAAGGTACGAGCCCCTTTCCACTTTTATTTTTGTTTTAGACTAACTCTTGCAGGTGATCAACAAGAATCGACAGTGGATTTTTCGACAAACGAAACAAAGTTTTTAGGTCTGAAAGCACATGTTGCAGTCGTTTTCCCTTAGACCAGTTTTGTCCCAAATGGGTTTTTTGGCAAGGATTTTAACGAGGAAACGATGAATCGTGCGAACTTAGAATCAAGCCCGATTACAAATCGGCATCGAAGAACAATTCAACAGTATCCGAGGTTCCTTTGAAATCAACCTCGAACACTAGGTGGAAACCTTGAATGTCAACTTTGTTGTAAGGAAATTACTTCATAATAGTGGGGTCTCAATAGGTGAAATTTGTAAGGGCCAAACGGTCAAACGAACCGCGCCCACATAGTTGCTCGAGCCCTGGAACAGAACATGTACGCATGTGTAATCATTTTTCTAAAGAATAAAGAGAAGTATTTTTCCTTTCCATTATCTTATGTCTTAGAAAAAGTTTTTCTACTTTAGAATTCCGTTCCTTCGATCTATTATGGAAACGAGATCAAGGGCTGATCATAACCAAAGTTCGGATAATCACCCCGACACCCGGGGACTGTCGTCCAAAAAACAAACAGATCGAACTATTGAGCATCGAGGGCATAAGACGATTTAGGCAACCCTCAAATTTTAAAGGACACACCCATACTCACTCGGGGACTTTCGTTCATCTTAAATAGCCCGAGTTATCGTACCTCGGGGAGAAAAGACCTAATAAGCAGTTCCACAATCTCTAAAGGCCACGGCCACCCCATTCGAGGATTATTATCTCGGGCAAGCCCGAACAAAACAGGAAAACGAGCCTAACGGGAAGATCCCGTACTAAAAGGCTATGACCGAATTAACACGACTCAGAGACGTCCGAATTCCTTAACAAAATAGGCCTTCAAATTCTTTCATAACCGATTTTAAAAAAGGCTACCCCCGGCAAAGTCATAAAAGGCTCCGATAATATCGATCCCTAAAAACTCTAACGAATGCAAAGGTTGTTCGGACTCTGGAACAATTCCCTATTATCTCATGCTAAGGCATTTTTTATTACAAATTACAAAGCAAAAAAGAAGTAAAGGCTGAAAATTAGAAAGGGAAAATAAAGCCTTATATTCATATAAAAAATAAGTCTTCCTTACAAGGGACAAATCGGCCAAGTACAATTTTTTTTACAACAGCCCAAAAACAGCTCCAGAAAAAAGTACAAAAAGAAAAACACAAAAATATACTAAGTCCTAAGAGGCTTGGTCTCCATCGGACGCAACATCTCCATCCTCAAGATCTTCTTCGTCGTCAAACTCACTGAGGCCGTCAGAGTCATCCTCAGGGAAGGCCAGCTTCCGAGCCCGATTTTCTTCTGCTCGGGCATTATCTATCTCGGCCGCAATGTTGAAGTCTCGGGCTTGAGAATCCTCAAGGGCTTCCCTTTGAACTTGCCACTTTTCATGATCTATCATGCTCATAGCCTTGGTCTAGATGTCCTCGAAGTCAATTTTAAATTGGGCCACCTTTTCATCAGCCTTAATGCCGGCCTCGACCACCTTAGACTTAGCCTCCTCGAGCTTGTTGGAGATTGAATCTAGCTTAGATTGAAGCTCTTTGATCTTCTCAGTCTTGTGACATGTAATTTTTTACACTCGCCAAATTTTATACATTTTAGCACTTAAATATTTAGTTTAGGCCTAATATCGTTATTTTAACTAGTTTCAACTCTTTTACTTAACTTTAGCACAAAAATTAAAAAATACAAAATAGTTTCATTTCTTCTTTATTTAAATAAGGTATTAGGTATTTTTAATAGTTATTATTGTAGGAGTTAATATTTTTAATCTAGTTGAGTTAAATGGCCATCTTTTAAAAGTAAATTTGGCCAAAAATTTAGCCCAATTTTGAAGCTCAAGAAGACATAGCCCACCTCCCCTCCTCTTTAATTAGAAGAAAAAGCCTAGGTCTTCTACCCCAACTTTACAACTATCAGCAAAAAAGACTACACCTTAATCACACAAAATACACACACAGACTAGACAAAAACCCTTACCCCCTTACAAAGCTGCCGCGACCAGTCCAATATCCGCCGGAAAATTGCCGGCCACAACTACCCTAACCTCGCCGAACAACCACCCACTTCATCTCCATCTCCACCTACAGAGACCTACACAAAAACAACGCCTTCTCTCTTTGGTTTTTCTGTCCGCCTCCTTCGCCGGCAAGTTTCGCCAGAAACCAGCCACCATCAATCATCTCTCAAACCTGCAAACCACCATTAACACCACCCCTAAAACATCCCTTAAACCACCCAAAAACACCATTAAATCACCTCCAAAATGCTGCAAAAAACGCAGCAGCTCATACCCCAAAACAACACCCTTTTTTTTTTGCACCAAAACGCAACTGCAAAAAACAGTTCTACAAACACCTTAAACCCATCTGAAAACAGCTCCAAAACAAAGAAAAAAATCATCTCAAGTCCAACCACAAACATAGCTCTCTTCAGCCCAAAAAAAATGAGCTCAAACCCACCCCAAAAATGACCCAAACACAGCTTTCCTTTTCCAGCTCAAAGCTACAATGAAAACAACCTCAAAATCAGCTTGTTTTTCAGCCAAAATCAGCTGAAAAATAGCAACAAAACAACCCCCAAAACACCTCCTAACCAGCTCTGAAAATCAGTCCAAATCCACCCAAAAATGCAGCTGAAAATCTGCCCTGAAATGCAGCGAAACCTGCTGTGCAAGCTGCTTAAGCAGCTTCATAACAGCCCAAAAACCGACCCCAAAAACACCCAAACAAGTGCGAAAATCAGTTTCAAACCACCATCCAAACCCAGTAGTGATTAGTCCGTTCGGGGACATCGATTTTTGTCGCCGGCGAGTTCTCCGGCCGTAGCTCAGTCCCAATTTTGGTCCTGCTCGTGTGGCCATTTGGTCTTGAATTTGTCGCCTTTGTACACCAGATGATTTATTAATAAAGGAAGGCTTCTACTCATTAAAGGTTTTTTTTTCCTCTTAAATTCATTCCCTGTTCATGAATGGCTCAATACTTTTTTTTGATTTGCTGTGCTTTGTTAAATGTTGAGTTAGTTCTCTGATGATCCATTTTTATGGAATGTTTTAGCATCTTATCAACAAAGTCTTTTTCAAATATTTATATTACCATTATATTTATTAGAAAATGCATTGATGTAGTAATGATTTGGATATTATTGGGAGAAGTTCTCGTCCGTTCTTTTTTCACTGATTATCCTTGAATATGTTTACAGTGAGAAGCATGATATTCTTTTTATTGTTGGTTGTATGTTTGAGTATTCCTTTGGGCTAAGTGTAGATATTAATTGCCATTTGATAGGACAATTCCCTAAGCTACTTAGTTATATTGTCTCTTTAATTACTCTAATTACATTAATTTGTTTCGTGTTAATTGGCTTCTGCAAATTCTTTACTGCTATAATAGGTAATAGATGTCATTAATTGGCTCCATTAATTACTTTTGTCAAAGTTAAGAATAGTAATGAAAGAAAAAGCACAATTTGTTTAAGCAAAAATGGATCATGCACATCTGTAAAGTAAGTTTGGGGTTTGAGATTTAGTCCAAGTAATTATCATAATTATGAACACGCGCTAGTTGCTTTACGCGTTATTAAAAAAATATTCGTGATTATGGGTGCGGCTCCCGTGGCATAGTCATGATACATAATTCTCAACTCGGGTGTGACAACTCATGCCCCCGACCACAACTCCGAACAATAATTAAAATAAACATGTTAAAAATTGCGGGTGCATCTCATGTGACGCGGTTTGCAGAGTGTCCAAAAATAACGAGTGAAACGCCATCGTGACTTGTTACAGAATAATCCATAAATACCAAAGTGGTTCAAAAGGTTTTAAAATGCACAATAGGTTTAAAACATGTAATTAATCAGATAATTAAGCCAATTATTAATAGTTAAGCGACCGTGCTAGAACCACGGAATTCGGGAGTGCCTAACACGTTCTCCCGGGTTAACAGAATTCCTTACTCGGATTTCTGGTTCGCGGACATTTTTAAAACAGAGTCAAAAATTTCCCCAGTTTAGGATTTCAATAAATAAATGGTGTCCCGGAACACCATAAAAAATCTAGGTGGTGACTCTGAAAAATGAATGAATAAATCCCAAAATCGATTATGTCACTTTAATTGGAAAAACTCCCTTATTACCCTCAAAGGGGTAAAAAAGGAGGTGTGACAGCTCTGGCGACTTTGCTGGGGATAAGAACCCAGAATCTCTGGTTCAGGGTTCAGAATTCGAGCTTAGAATATCTATTGTGATGGGCTTTCATGATTGTTTGATTTTTACGTGTTTGAGCCTAATAATGTGCTAAATATTGCTTTTTACCGCTTTGATATTATCTGAACTATATATAAATTGTGCTGAAACCCTCTTCTCTCTGAGTCTTCTAAATCAACTGGGAAGTGTGCACTTCGTGTGACTTCTTTTCTGTTAGAGTCATATCCAAATTTTAGAACGAGGTACAGATAAGTTGCAAAGCCGGTGAAGCTTCTGTATTCCCGGTACGCTGCCCCGACCTCGGCTCGAGTTGTCCGCTCGAGTAAGCCAGGTCTAGAACAATAAACCCTAGGATTTAAAATTAGAATAACATAGCCTCATGCCGGATCCCTTGTAGGAACGTTTGTTTGCATCATGTGCATTTGACTTTGGGGACTCAACACAGGGGTTGGGTCTGTCTAGGACAGGTGTACCCAAATTTAAAAGACCATCCTGATGCATCTTACGTGCTACTTGCGTATCTGTTTATTTTGGCTTACATGTTGACTGGCTTCTAGAATGGGAAAGAAAAAAAAAATCAAGAGTGAGAGGTAGGTATTGAAAAATTCTGAAACTCTCCCGAAAAAAAAAAGAGAAAGAAAATAAGTGAATGTCTTCAAAAGTCATATTTTCCCGGTTCCGTCAAAACTGGGAGAACTATGTGGATATGAATCTCACCTGATGTGAGATATGTAGGCAAACCTCATCGGTTTCGGCCCCCAATTTTCAATAATCCAAAAATATTTTCCTTTACTTCCCTTTTTAGAAAAGTCTTTCTTTGACCCAATTTTTTTTTTTAAATTCAAAAATATTTTCCTTTATTTTCTTTGAGACCCCATTTTTTTTTTTAAAAATTTAAAAATATTTTCCTTGAATCCCTTCTTTGAAGTCTTTCTTTAGAAAATCCCAAATAAAAACTTAGAACCAAATATATTTTCTTTCTTTTTAAGAAGTCTTTCATTCAAAAAGAAAAATCAAATCAATATCTAAAATATATATATATATATATTCTACCTTTTTTTTAAGAAGTCTTTTTCCCAAAAATTCAAAAATAAAAATAAAAAAATCCCAAAAAATATTTTCTTTCTTCTTTAGAAGTTTTTCTTTAAAAAATTTCGAAAAAACAAAATAAAAAAAAGATAAAATCAAAAGTCTAAAAATATTTTCATTCTTCTTTCGAAAATCGAAAAGAAAATTCAAGCTTCAAAAATATTTTCTTTTTTTAGAAGTATTTCTTTCATAAATTCAAAATAAAAGTCCAAAAATCCAAAAATATTTCTTTTGTTCTTTAGAATATTTTCTTTCAAAATTCCAAAAAAAGAAATATATATTTTCTTTCTTCTTTAGAAGTCTTTTTTTTCAAAAACTCTATAAAAAATAACAAACAAATCGATATCAAAAAATATTTTCTTTCTTCTTTATAAGTCTTTCTTTCAGAAATTAAGAGAAATTCGAAAATTCAAAAAAGAGTTAGTTTATGTCCTTTATGCCTGATCTTGCTGAACTACGCAAGCTCTAATTCATGCGGCGTCATGATACGTAGGCAACCCACATCAGGTTCGATCGAATGATTTCAAAAAGAAAAAAAAAGAAAGTGAAAAAAAAATTGATAATAAGGACCGACTGAGTCCATTCTAACGTGTCTTTTGTTTTGGATTGTGAAGAAATCTTTTGAGGTGGTCGGTTTGTGGTAAGATGCAACACAAGTCACAAGGTCCAAGAGAAAATGCCAGTGACAACTAACATCGAAGCCGTTACGAGTGCTCGTGAGACTTGGGGTCAGAGGGTTCAACAAGAGTCTACTGTGGTTGAGGAAAATAGAGAACTGAAACAAAACATGACTGAAATGTCTCAAGCATGGGCCAATGGCCAAGGACCGCCCTTCTTTGTTCAGGGTTTCCCAGAATTCACACCCATCTCGACAACTACCATTCCGGTCTCATTGTCTGATCAATCCTGTCCACCTGGGTTCAGTCTTTATCCTAGTTGTATGACCACAGCTGGAACTCCAGTTTCATGCTCTCAAAGTTTGCCATTGACAACCAATCAAACAAGCACTGTTGTTATGCCTGTTTTCACTGTCCCACAGCCGACAGTGGTGCATACGAAACCTCATGAGTCACAATTTGCTACCCAGAAAGAACAATACCACTCTCCTGAGTACCACTCGTACTTATTTGATCTTCCTGCAAAGATTGAGAAGCCTTCCCGAAATATGGAACATGATGAAATGACCCAAAGACTGAAAATCTTAGAACAACAGTTGAAAAACATGCAAGGGTTGGCAGGTCAGAAGAGTATTGCCTTCAAGGATCTATGTATGTTCCCTGATGTTCGTTTTCCACTGGGTTTCAAGATCCATAAATTTGAAAAGTATGATGGACACGGCGACCCCATAACTCACTTGAAAAGGTATTGCAATCAGCTAAGAGGTGCAGGAAGAAATGAAGAATTACTGATGGCTTATTTTGGGGAAAGCCTTATGGGGGTAGCCTCTGAATGGTTTACTGATCAAGACACATATCGTTGGTATGTCTAGGATGACATGGCCTAGAACTTTTTTAAACAGTTCCAATAAAACATCGACATTGCCCCGGACCGTAATTCCCTTTCAAACCTGAAGAAGAAACCAACTGAAATTTTCAGGGAATATGCCATTAAATGGAGAAAGCAAGCGGCTAGAGTTAAGCCACCCATGGATGACCACAAGCTAATCATTGTCTTCCTTCAGTCGCAAGAGCCAGATTACTTTCAAAACATGATGTCCACAGTTGACAAATCCTTCTCGGAAGCAATCAAAATGGGAGAAATGGTAGAGAATGGCCTTAAGACAGGAAAAATTATAAGTCAATCAGCTCTCAAAGCTGCAACTCAGGCTGTCCAAATTGAATCTGGTAATTTTAGTGACATTAATGAGAATGATGAAGAAATAATGATGACATCAGGGTCGAGAAGAGGTCCTAGGAGAACATCTCGAAGGTATGACCAGTCTCGTCTGATTTTCGATGATTCCCCTGAGCACTACTATCTACCTCAGAACCCACAATACTCTTTTGCTCCACCTCAGTGTGTTTCCCAATCACCAAGACATTCCAGAGGGCGAGCACCTGCATCGCAAGATCTCCACCAGCCTCCACAAAATTTTCAAGTGACCTATAACCCACATCCAAGCCCGGGGTATAGAGGGGAACAAAGGTTGAAAGATAATTTTACACCAATAGGAGAGTCTTATGCAAGCTTGTTTGAGAAATTAAAGCATTATGACATGATTGCACCTATTCCTCCAAATCATGTGGACCCACGTGCAAGAAGCTTTGACCCTTCTAAAAGGTGTGAATACTATTCCAACGCCCAGGAGCACGATGTGGAAAGATGTCGGGATTTGAAAAGAGAAATAGAAAGGATGATCCAGGAAAATCTGATTGTGATCATAGACAGTGACACCCAGAATATCATGCAGAATCATTTGCCTGCACATGATGATGCACACTTTGTAGGGATGATGCGTGGTGACAGGGAGTATGAGAATCCTCTCGGACACTTGCTAACTGAAGTTGTTGATTTTGAAATTGGAGAATGCTCTGCTGATTCTGATGAGCGAATTTGTGGCTAAATGTCAAGCTTAGCAATTGAAAAGCCGTTCCCTCCTCACTAGGAAGGAATCTTGGTAGCTTGTTTTGATGTTTTTTCTATTATCTGGGTTATTTCAGGGTTGTGATCCAGATTTTATTTGTTTTATTGAGTCAAACCCTTCTATCCCTCTTTTCTGTTTGTGTGAGTCTTGTCTGTCTGTTTTATTGCTATTTTCATTATCCGGGTTATTCTAGGGTTGTAACTCGGATTTTAGGTTGTTTGTCTTGTTGTTAAGCCCTTCCATCCTTTACTCAATGAAATACAATTTGTTTTGTGTCATTCCATGATTAGTTCCTTTCTCGCTAGTTTTAGTGATATGACATGAAATTTTGGCCAGATCTTAAAAAACTGGTTTAGTCTTGAATGAGATAATTGAGAAAGAGACACTTTTGAAGATGAATAAAGACTTGAGATACTTTGGAACTATGGTCGAGTAAATTGCACCTTCAAATCATTGTGAAGATCGAGCTTGAGGATGTTTGATCAATTGAAGCTTGGTTGAAAATTTGACATTAATGGATGAAAAGTGTCGTTCGACCACGACACACCAAGAAGATAGACATGTTCATCAACGCTATGATCGCAAAAAGATAATATGTTTTGGCGTTCTCGAGGCTGGGAGGCCCTTTTTCTGCTACCCAAAACACTTTATATCCTTTGTTACCCCTTTTGAGCCTGTGTTATTTTATTTGACCACCCTCTCTTGGAATCAAGTTTAGAGTCAAAGTCCATGCCCTCAGAAAATAAAAGCTTGGGAATTTGTTTTGAGAAAGAAAAAGTAGAAAGAAAGAAAAATGAAATGAAAAAAAAAATCCATGCCCTAAGAATACAAACTGGGGCAACTCTTAGAAAGTTCAAATGAAAAAAAAGAGATAGAAGAAAAAGAACAGTCTGAGATCTATGCCCTAAAAAAAAGAAGTTGGGGCAATTTGTTTTTTTAAAAAAAGGGAGAAAGAAAGAAAAATGAGAAAGAAAAACATGAGGAAAAGAAAGAAAGATGAAAAAATATAGTTAGATCAGATGTTTGAACTACGTTAGACCTGATTCCTAAAGAAAGAGGATACGTAGGCAGCCTTACACGGTTCGGTCCAACCAAATAAGAATTCAAAAAAAAAAATCCAAAAATCCCCAATAGCTAAAACTAGGGCAGAAATTTTATTTCACTTTTGAAAGAGTCGATTCCAAGAGTTGTAAGCCTACAACCCTTCATTTTGAGTCTACTTTGAGCCTTTATGCCGACATTTCTTTCCAACCCTATCCAAAAACCCTTCCAAATAAAGACCTCCTAATATGTCTCCAAGAATGCCAAGAGAAGTATGCAATGAGCAACGGTTGTGTCACGACATAGAACACTGTCAAGTCGCTCACAAATGAAAGAAAAAAAAAGAAAAAGAAAATGAGAGAGTCTTACTAGTGAAAACCCTCACGAGCACTGTAAGGCGATGGTAAGTAGAGAAAATAAATGAGAGAGGCTTGTTGGTGAAAACCCCTCGGGGCACCACTGGCCGAAAGTGAGTCGTGAAGCTGATGCGAAGGATTGGCACGAACAAGCCCGACCTCAAAGGTCATAAGAATGGTAAAAAGAAAGATTGGATTAGTTTGATAGATCGGCCGTTAAGTCCAAAATGCATGTCATAATCACTAAGGCTAGTTACCGCAAAAGAAAAAAGAAAAAAAAAACTCTTCATTCTGTCCTTCCGACATGGGCATTTCTTGTTAATACTTGTCTTTGCATTATTGTGTCCTTCACTCTGAGTCAGTCCTTGTCAAAACAAGCAAGAAAAGATTTCAAAATCTGCTACCAGCTTTTCAGTTGCACAAAGTAAATTTGGCTAGCACATTCAGTTATTACATTCAATATGCATTGAGGATTCATGCAGAGGCTTCCCCTCAAAAGATCCTTGCAGCTTACTTGGCGCAAGCAAAAGATAACTGGTGATTCCCTCTAACAGTCAAATTGCTCCAAAAGTCAAGAAGCCACTCAAGATATCAGAAAAGGTCGCATAAGCAAAGATCTCCTGTTGGGATAAGGCTGACTGAGCCACAAAAACAAATGGTACTGGGTGTGAAACAATCAGGGTTGATGCAGAGCAAAAAAGTCTCTTGAAAACCGACTCAAGTTGATTGACCAAAAGCCAAGCTGCTCAGGACTCAAGGCCACAAACCGACCACCACTTTTAAAAACTGACAAAATTTTCTTTGTTTGAAACAGGAACAAAGCAGTGCAAGGAAGTTGGTTCAAAAAAAAAAAGAGAAGAAAAGAAAGAAAAAGAAAAAAGAAGAAGAAGAGAAGAACCGACAAAGGGGAGTTTCTCAAATCTTTGTCTTTATCTGTGTGCATAAAATATTGCCTTTGCTCTTCACATTTTTCCTCCTAGGATAAAAAGTCCTAGTCTGATGGATTTTCCTCCCAATAAAAATCTTAGTCTGATGAACTTTCTTCTAGGATAAAAATCTTAGTCTGATGAATCTTTGTCCTAGGATAAAAATCTTAGTCTGATGAATCTTTCTCCTAAGATAGAAAACCTAGTCTGATGAACTTTCTCCTAGGATAAAAATCTTAGTCTGATGAATCTTTCTCCTAAGATAATAAAAAACCCTAGTCTGATGAATTTTTCTCCTAGGATCAATGTCTTAGTCTGATGAATCTTTCTCCTAAGATAAAGAAAACCTAGTCCGATGAATCTTTCTCCTAGGATAAACGTCTTAGTCTGATGAATCTTTCTCCTAAGATACAAAAAAAAGAGACCTAGTCTGCTGAACTTTCTCCTAAGATCAAAATCTTAGTCTGATGAATCTTTCTCCTAAGATAGAAAATCTAGTCTGATGAACTTTCTCCTAGGATNTCTTCTCCTAGGATAAATGTCTTAGTCTGATGAATCTTTCTCCTATGATAAAGAAAATTTAGTCTGATGAATCTTTCTCCTAGGATAAACGTCTTAGTCTGATGAATCTTTCTCCTAAATACAAAAAAAAAAAAAAAATTGAAAAAAAAGAAAACGAAAAATCTTTCTTGTTTCATTTTAGCATAAGTACACAGTTCAATAGTCTCATTTTCCAACATAGGGTCTCCACTCCCTAGTCGCTTTTCCAACATAGGGCCTCCATTCCCTAGTTGATGCCAGCATAACCTGATGCCAACATAGGGTCTCCACTCCCTAGTCGCTTTTCCAACATAGGGCCTCCATTCCCTAGTTGATGCCAGCATAACCTGATGCCAACATAGGGTCTCCACTCCCTAGTTGATGAATTTAGACATAAGGTCTCCACTCCCTAGTCTTGTTTCCAACATAGGTGTCCATTCCCTAGTTGATGCCGTCATAACCCGATGAATCTCATTTCCAGACATCGGCATAACCTGGTGATCTTTCCTGACAACAGCATAACCTGTTGATCGCTTCCTGACACTGGCATAACCCAGTGATCTCTTTTCCCCAGGCAACAACATAACTTGTTGACCTTTCTAGAAACCGGCATAACCTGGTGATCTCTTCCTGACAACATCATAACCTGTTGATCATTCCCTAACACTGGTATAACCTAGTGATCTCTCTTCCCCAGGCAACAACATAACCTGTTGACCTTTCCAAGACACATGCATAACCTGGTGATCTCTTCTTTTCCTGACAACGGCATAACCTGTTGATCATTTCTTAACACTGGCATAACCCGGTGATCTCCTTTTCCCGGCAACAGCATAACCTGTTGACCTTTTCCCAGACACCGGCATAACCTGGTGATCTCTCTCTTGACAATGTCATAACCTGTTGATCCTTCCCCAGACACCGACATAACCTGGTGATCTTTTTTCTTGATGACAGCACAACCTGTCGATCTTGTCCAACATAGGGTCTCCAATCCCTAGTTGATTTTACCTTTGGGCATAAGGTATCCACTCCCTAGTCTACAATAACTCCGGGTGAACCATTCCCGGCTTTTCATTGCTTTCGATAATAAAGTAGCATAGATTTTATTACAATAACTCACGAAATTTTCCTAGTGAAAACTGGGGCAAAAAATTTCGTTCGTTTGCTTTGATTTTGCGCAATTTACAATGGATTCGAGACGACCAAAAGAAGATTTCTCAATTCAGAATAAAAGAGAAGAAGAAAAGAAAAGAGTTGAACCCCAAAGTATAGAAGCGGAAGAGATGTGGACTGCTCGAGACAGATTGAAGTCACAAGCTATGCATGTCCATTCTTGATCCGAAAAAGCTGTAGAAAAATGAACTAGCATTTGCAGCCAGCAAGCATCAAGATTCAGATCAGAGTCTGCATGAAGAACGAGCCAAGAATCAAGACCAAGCTTCAGAAGACTCATAGATAAGAATCTTGTAACTCGTAGCTGATAGGCTTAGTTAGTCTTTTCTTTTTGATTTTGATGTAATAATGGGACCGCGAACTGGAGCCTCGGACGGAACCTCGCTCGACTCTGCAACTCATCGTTCCATCACTCTCCTTGAACTACACATGACCTGATTCCCTTAGAACCCTGGATATGTGGGCTGTCCAAAACCAGGACTCGGTCACATCCTCCTTCCTTTTCGTTTTCTACTCTTGTAAATAAAGGTCGGGTCAAAACATGTCTTGTTGTTCTTTGTCTGAAAACTCTTCATGTTTCCAGTCAAAGAAGGGCAGCTGTAGACATATAATTTTTTACACTCCCCAAATTTTATACATTTTAGCGCTTAAATATTTAGTTTATGCCTAATATCGTTATTTTAACTAGTTTTAACTCTTTTACTTAACTTTAGCACAAAAATTAAAAAATACAAAAATAGTTTCATTTCTTCTTTATTTAATTAAGGTATTAGGTATTTTTAAGAGTTATTATTGTAGGAGTTAATATTTTTAATCTCGTTGAGTTAAATGGCCACCTTTTAAATGTAAATTTGGCCAAAAATTTAGCCCAACTTTGAAGCCCAGGAAGACATAGCCCACCTCCCCTCCTCTTTAATTAAAAGAAAAAACCTAGGTCTTCTACCCCAACCTTACAACCATCAGCAAACAAGACCACACCTTAATCACACAAAATACACACACAGACTAGACAAAAACCCTTACCCACTTACAAAGCTGTCGCGACCAGTCCAAATCCGCCGGAAAATTGCCGGCCACAACTACCCAAACCTCGCCGAACAACCACCCTCTTCATCTCCATCTCCACCTACAGAGACCTACACAAAAACAGTTCCTTCTCTCTCTGGTTTTTCTGTCCGCCTCCTTCGCCGGCAAGTTTCGCCAGAAACCAGCCACCCTCAATCATCTCTCAAACCTGCAAACCACCATTAACAACACCCCTAAAACAGCCCTTAAACCACCCCAAAAACACCATTAAATCACCTCCAAAACGCTGCAAAAAACGCAGCAGCTCATACCCCAAAACAACACCCTTTTTTATTTTGCACCTAAATGCAACTGCAAAAAACAGCTCTAGAAACACCTTAAACCCATCTGAAAACAGCTCCAAAACAAAGAAAAAATCAGCTCAAATCCAACCACAAACACAGCTCTCTTCGGCCCAAAAAAAATGAGCTCAAACCCACCCCAAAATGACCCAAACACAGCTTTCCTTTTCCAGCTCAAAGCTACAATGAAAACAACCTCAAAATCAGCTTGTTTTCAGCCAAAATCAGCTGTAAAATCAGCTGAAAAACAGCAACAAAACAACCCCCAAAACACCTCCTAACCAGCTCTGAAAATCAGTCCAAATCCACCCAAAAATGCAGCTGAAAATCTGCCCTGAAATGCAGCGAAACCTGCTGTGCAAGCTGCTTAAGCAGCTTCATAACAGCCCAAAAACCGACCCCAAAAACACCCAAACAAGTGCGAAAATCAGTTTCAAACCACCATCCAAACCCAGTANCTGCAGCTGCTGAAAAACAGCTTCATAACACCCCAAAAACTGACCCCAAAAACACCCAAACAAGTGCGAAAATCAGTTTCAAACCACCATCCAAACCCAGTAGTGATTAGTCCGTTCGGGGACATCGATTTTGTCGCCGGCGAGTGCTCCGGCCGTAGCTCAGTCCCAATTTTGGTCCTGCTTGTGTGCCCATTTGGTCTTGAGTTTGTCGCCTTTGTACACCAGATGATTTCTTAATAAAGGAATGCTTCTACTCATTAAAGGTTTTTTTTCCCTCTTAAATTCATTCTCTGTTCATGAATGGCTCAATACTTTTTTTTTTGATTTGCCGTGCTTTGTTAAATGTTGAGTTAGTTCCCTGATGATCCATTTTTATGGAATGTTTTAGCATCTTATCAACAAAGTCTTTTGCAAGTATTTATATTACCATTATATTTATTAGAAAATGCATTGATGTAGTAATGATTTGGATATCATTGGGAGAAGTTCTCGTCCGTTCTTTTTTCACTGATTATCCTTGAACATGTTTACAGTAAGAAGCATGATATTCTTTTTATTGTTGGTTGTATATTTGAGTATTCCTTTGGGCTAAGTGTAGATATTAATTGGAATTTGATAGGAAAATTCCCTAATCTACTTAGTTATATTGTCTCTTTAATTACTCTAATTACATTAATTTATTTCGTGTTAATTGGCTTCTGCGAATTCTTTACTGCTATAATAGGTAATAGATGTCATTAATTGGCTCCATTAATTACTTTTGTCAAAGTTAAGAATAGTAATGAAAGAAAAAGCACAATTTGTTTAAGCAAAAATGGATCATGCGCATCTGTAAAGTAAGTTTGGGGTTTGAGATTTATTCTAAGTAATTATCATAATTATGAACACGCGCTAGTTGCTTTACGCATTATTAATAAAATATTCATGATTATGGGTACGAATCTCGTGGCATAGTCATGATACATACATCCCAACTCGGATGTGACAACTCATTCCCCCGATCACAACTCCGAACAATAATTAAAATAAACATGTTGAAAATTGCGGGTGCATTTCATGTGATGCGGTTTGCAGCGTGTCCAAAAATAACGAGTGAACGCCATCATGACTTATTTCAGAATAATCCATAAATACCAAAGTGGTTCAAAAGGTTTTAAAATGCATAATAGGTTTAAAACATGTAATTAATCAGATAATTAAGCCAATTATTAATAGTTAAGCGACCGTGCTAGAACCACGGAATTCGGGAGTGCCTAACACCTTCTTCTGGGTTAACAGAATTCGTTACTCGGATTTCTGGTTCGCATTTATTGTTAAAACAGAGTCAAAAATTTCCTCAGTTTGGGATTTCAATAAATAAATGGTGTCCCGGAACACCACAAAAAATCCGGGTGGCAACTCTGAAAAACCAATGGATAAATCCCAAAATTGATTATGTCACTTTAATTGGAAAAACTCCCTTGTTACCCTAGGGGTGAAAAAGGAGGTGTGACAAGTCTGCATCGAGTTTTTCTCTTAGCTGAGTCTTCGCTGAATCCAACTGTGCTTGGACAGTCTCTTTCATTGCGGCCAAGATATCCATGCTTCCCTTGAAAGCCTCGGCCTCGTCCTGTACATCATCCACCTTCTTTCTGAGTTGATCGATATACTCGAGCCTCTATCAGATCTGCAAAATTGGGTCATTAGTTGTTATCTCTAACTTGGCTTCACTATCATGAAACATTCAGAATAGCTGTTCGGCCATGTCAGTGTGCTCATCCCGAACTGCAACCAAATTGGCCTGGAGTCTTTCACTAAGGAGCCTATAAGTATCACTCTTCTCAGTAAGGATCCAAACTTCGGCCTTGTTCTCCTCTCGAACTCTGACGAAGGCTTCGTGGTGCAGCACTGGAGCCTACAAGTAAGGGAAAAAGTGTTAAGAGTAATCTGACATTCCAAGTATAAAGGAAGTAGTGAATAAATTCTCGAAAATTACCCGATTTAGAGCGTGTTAGGCCTCGTTGAACAAGTAGGGGTCCCCCACAGCATTCATCACTATTTGGTCCTCTTCGGTCACCAAGCCTTTCAGATAGCTGGCAACCCCAATGGGGGGGGGGGGGGGGGGGGGGGGGGGGGGAACTCGAGTATCCTTCGGGATGGTCATTACTAGATGTCGTTTACGGTTTGGATTAGCACTCGGAGCTGGGAATTGGTCTACCATCCTCGAGCTCGATGGAGATCCAGTGGCCCCCGGTGATGGTATTTTCATCGGCAGCAATAAGTCGCGAAATTCGGGGATATTCTCTAAAGTAGCAGCTTCGAGCCCATTGAATAAACCATGGAGATCAAATCACTGACCTTGCAACATGTTGGCCTCTCGAATCATGGTGTTTGAATATTAGGGGGAATCGGAAATGTTGGCTTCCCCGAGCTCGACCTCAAGGACCTATTTCATTGTTTGGGGAGCCTTTCCTCGAGACTCTACCTCCGCCGTCTTTGCTGGGGACGGGGTGATCTCTATTCTTCCCGACTCGGGGACCTCTGCCGAAGCTCCCTTGTCAATTCCCTCCGGTTCGGAGGACTTCTGTACCGAAACCGTAGCCCGCAGACGAGCCACCTGCCTGATTTCTTCTTCTTCTTCTTTGGACTTATCCATTAGCCGACGGACTGAATCCAAAGATAGGGGAATGATGTTCCCTTAGGGCTTACGAAGCCTCCTTGCGATCTTTTCTTTTCTGAGCCCAGGGGACTCAGGGCCCTTTTTCTCATTTTCTCCTTGGCCAGCTTTGAAGCTTATGATTGGGGAAAGATTTCTTCATCATCAGAAGGAGGTCTCGTCACAACATCCTTCCCGAGACGTGCAATAGAAAAGGAGGAAGGTTAGTTTAGAAAAGACTGAAACACCAAACAATTAGAGAGTAGAAATTTACCATGGCTGTGAGCCTCCCATCGCCCCTTGGAAAGCTCCATCCAAGCACGTTCAGAGTAGGGCCTCTGAGATACCAAGCCTTCGACCCATATTTTCAACCCCGAAACCGGGTACGACATCTGGTCCACAGCTGCAACACTAAAATAAAAATAAGCAATGGTGGAAGGAAGTGAAAACGGCAAAGCGAGAATTCAAGTTAAAGGAACTTACGGTTCATATTCCACCTCTCTAGGAACGACATATCTTCCGCAGGGATAAGGTACGATGTCCTTATTCGGACAAACCTGCCAATCTAACCTCGATCACGTGTCTCATCGATACTGGAGAACGAGGCTCTGCTGGCCGGCGGGCAAGCTTAATCAGTCCTTGATAGAGTCGGAGACTATAGAGGCGCATGAGATGATCGAGGGTAAAGGAGCATCCCTCGATCTTACTCGTGAAGACATAGAGAAGGACGACGATTCTCCAGAACGACGGATGGATCTAGCCTAGGGTAACAATCATAACTTTTGTAGAAGGTTACTATTACAGGATCCAGGGGCTAAACGTAAAAGGGTAAGTGTAAACACTTAGATACACCTCTACGTATGTGGTGATCGATTCCTCGGGAGAAGGAAAGACCACGTCCTTATTCTTCCAGTTGCACTCTTCTTTGACCTTATCGAGGAGGCCCTCAGTATTGGTCCACATATACCTCGATATTGGCTCGCACCAGCCTGCAGCGAGGGGGTCTTCTCTATCATAAAATCCGCGACAATCGGGCACCCTGCAGGAACGAATTCCTCAGGGTGGGGCTCCGCCGCAGCCGCATCGCTGGTAAGACGCGATGAAGAAGGAGCCTCTTTTTGTGGCGCAGTTTTAGAAGTCTTGGCCATTTGTGAAAAGCAAATCAGAAAGTAAGGAAATTAATTAGGGTCCAAGGGATTTGGATATGAGAATTATGAAGTTAATATTCTTTGAAAGCAAGAGTAGGGAAGGCGTTGGTTGTAAAAGTTTGAATGAAATAAGGTTGAGGGTTTTATAGGTTGAAGGCGACAAATCAGGTAGTGGCCGACTAGGACCTGATAGACATTTAATGCGTTGGTAACTGGACCGGCGGGATGTTTCGTTGCTTGCGTCATGATCGAGCTCGTCGCTGATGTCATCACTCGAAAAGATGGATCTCAGGAATTCATGTCGTTTCTCATAATCTTATTTATGAGAAATTTATGAGAAACGAGGGGATTATCTGTATACGGTCAGAACGAGTCTGCCCTTCCTGTGACTAATCGATGTTGGATCATGATAGACCACGGTTCGGCCTCGTATTATATTGAGCCTCAATATGAATTTAGGTTGTTGAACCCTTAATTCGATGACCGGTCAAGGACAATGATCAATCAAGATCGAGACCGAGTGAAACACAGATCGAGTGGGATCGAAGGGGGTTTACCTGGTCAAGTAACCGTAAGCCGAAACATCTATGATCGAGCGAGGATCATTGCGAGAATCTTGGCACGTATCAGGTCAAGACGGATTAATTAGCCAATCATGGAATTTCCTACTGTATTTAGAATTTTAAAATAAGTAGAACTTGTGAGCATGTACTTTTTCACCTATGAAAAATACTCATACAAAAATTAATAAATGAATTAATGGTTAGATTTTGTGTGAAATTTAGTGTTTATTTAGGAATTATTTGCAGTCATGATCAAATTTTGTCTTTTAAATTTTTTTTTATAAAAATAGTTAAAATTTCATTATCATGCATGATTAGGTTTTTGATTTAATTTAATATTTAGTTACATAATCCAATCACATTATTAGAAGAAAACTACAAAAAATTGTTCTTTCAATAATTATTAGTATTAATTAATGGCTTTACTTTTAAAATTAACTCATTAGTTAAATTATGATTAAATTAAATTGTGTTAGAATTAATTAATATATTTTAGAGGATTTATTAGGATTAATTAATTAGGTTACAATTAATATGTAATATATAGGCTAAACAGACTGGGCCCACCATTAAACAAGGCTCAATCCCTCCCCTAAGTCTAAAATACACCCCAGCCCAACTATACCAACCGGTCCAATCCACCACTCATAACTCACATATCCCCTTCCTATATAACTGTCCAAACAGACCCTATCCCAAAACACCCTCACTCTCTCATCTCTCTCCCAAACCCCACACCCTAGCCGCCCTCAAACCCTCCACCGGCTCTGCCACCGGAAATAGCTTCATGGCGACTGTCCACCTCCAAATCAAACCAAATTCACCCCAGACCATCTCCTTCTCCCCCCTCAATCATAATATCTCAGTATGTCCACCAAAAAATCACTCAATATCGACCAATTTCAGATATAAGAACCGAAAAAAACGAAAACATAAAAACCTAATTCCGGACAATTTTGAGCAATGCTTTGGTTTAGACTCACATGAGTCGATTGATCTTGACAAGAGCAATGATTCATGTAAGTTTGAATCACTTTCAAACTCATCAAGTCCGACTAACTTTTTCGGCTAAAATTAGGTACCTTCCCTGACTTTAATTTCTTTATTTAGGTGCTGTCTTTTAATTTAATTATAGGTTTAATTCCTGATTTTGTGACTTAACTGATTTTGACTCTTAGATTAGGATTTCATATTTTTATTTATCCTGTTTCTCTTGATTTTTTTCTCTGCCGAAATAATTGATTAGCTACTGATTCATATTAGTTAATCAATTTTCGTTATAGTTAATCATACATGTTTAGGTTTATTTGAATTACTTGACCTTGATTCGATTCTGACTTATATAGCTTATGTTTAACTTCTGGTTTTGTTAATTATTTATTTTAGTTTAAAAAATTTCATACTTAACTTTGTTTTGCTTCCCTTAATGTTTTCTGTTTAAAAATAGTCATTTAATTTCTGATGTTGTATTAATTAGTTGATTCCAAACTGTAGTAATCATGCATGCTTAGATTTGTTTGAATTGATCACTTAGATTTAATTTCTGACTTGGCCTATTAATTTTTATTTTGTTAGTTAATCATGCATAAGATTATTTGGATTAGGCTAGTATTAGTTTAGGATAATTTCTGATTAACTAATTAACTCTAATTATTAATCCATCAAACATGAATTACTTAGCTTAGGCCTTGATAGTCATTTAGGTTTTTAATTAATCTTGACTATTATAGTCAAGGTTAGTTGAATTACTTTTAAAAAAAATAGTTGAACACTTAGCTTCATAACTGACCTTGTTAATTAAGAAGTTCAGATTGCCTAATTAGGACCATTTAATCAATTTAATTAAGCTTATCTAAGCTGTTTTGAGTTACCTGATTTCAGGAACTCATTAATGGTTGATTCTTGGCAAAGGAGGCCCAAAATTGACCAACTATATGGCCTAGGCCTTGAGTCATAAAAGGGTAATTATAGGGGTGTTTTAGGTTAGTTTAGGAATTCTAATTCAAGAATCGCAGCTGTAACTGCCTAGGAAACTTCTAGAATTAAGATAAAGGACCAAAATAAAATAAGAAAAGATAATTAAATCAGAATTTCTGGGTAAAAACTAAAATTTCAGAAATAAAAAGGGTGTAAAAATAGAGGAAGTTTCTAGAAAATGTACAGTTGTCCTAGTTATTACAAAAAGATGCTGAAAATAGGATAAGAAGGACAGTTGTACCAGAGCTGTTTAAAAATTATACTATTTTTCAGATTTAGGATAAGGGATATTCCTTAAAAAGATGCTCACCTAGGTAGCCTATATATAGACTACCCATTGCTGAAAATAAAGGAGAGGATTCTATACATATACATTCTAGATTTTATATAGATTTACAATCTGAAAATACACAAACTCCCATTAGATTACATTTTTTCTGAAAACACACACTAATTTGAAAACACAAGAAGAATTTTTAAAAATATAAAAATGGACACAAAAGCATCTTGACGGAGAGACTCGGGAGTTCTTCTGTTCGTTACTACTTTTTCGAACCAAAAACACTCTGAAAACTGGTTTCTTCTAGTTGTGATTTTTCGAAAAAATTGATTTCTTTAGCTGTGGTTTTCTGGGTTAAAACTAGTCATTTTGAGTTGGTTTTCTAGGTATTCTACACTGGCTGTTGCTGTTATCTTGTTGCTGCTGGTTCAATTTCTGATTTTCTTTGTTCACTGACCTTTATTTGGTCATTTTTTCTGTTGTTATCCATCTCTAAGTAAGTAATTATCCCCTCTTTTTAAGTGAAATTTCTGATTAAATCCTTGCTCAAATGTCTATGCTCTTCTTTGTGTGTTAAGCTTTAGATTCCTACTTCATATGTTAGTTTTCTCATCTCTGTATTCATTCATTACCTAAGCTGAAAGTTTGACTGATTTATGGTTGGTATAAACATTTTGATTGTGGTTAGGTCTATTTGAAATTTCCAGAAACTATGATGTTATTATAGCATTCTTATTTTTGAAACAACATTAAAGATGTGAATTTAGCCACCAGTTGAGTTAGATTCACTTCAAAAAATGCACATTTTATGTTCTGTTAAAAGGTGGAGGTAGCTGAATGGTGGTTTAAAAATAGCATATGATTTGATTGAGTAAAGCTGAAGATAAAGGCTGTAACAGTCATTGAGGGTTCTTTAGTTTAGAATATTAGAATTTTTTCTTATAAATAGGTTCAATGTAATTTAAGTTTAATTAGTCATGTAAACCGTGATATAACTATATCCCTCCCCTTTTGATTCTGGATTATTGTAATAGACTGGACCCTTTTTATTATTTAATGTCCAGTAGTTTTAGTTTTCTTGAATAGAATATGAAGTTCATGTTTGGCAGGTCTTCTAAATAAAGATCAGACGAGACGGGCCAGACTTATGGAATGGCCCAATAGGCCTGAATAAGCTTCTGCCCTAAGCTAATGGGCCTGAGGGTGTGAAGCCCAATGGCTTAAATGCTTCACGGTATTCTGAAATTAGTATGACCCTGAAATAATTAGACATCACATTAATATCGTTAACTTAATATTCAAATGCCATAGTTGTTCTATGTTTGACGCTTTTTCTCTTGCATGGATTAAATTCGAAGATGGACAGTGTGTATTTAGAATTGTTAAAACGTGACTGGCCCAGTATATATAGCACGAGACTGGGCCAGATTTACAATACATATAATAGGCCCATTTCCTCTATTTAGGTTTAGAAACAACTAGTGGCTAGCTCTGAAAATTTTACTAGCACAAATGCACATAATGACCCTTATATTAATCTTAAAAAATACTTAGGAAAACAATTTTCAAAAAATAACAAAATACTTTAGACCCGTCCTTAGCTAGATATTATTATGAGTTTTCAATTGATATGTTTAAGATTTTCCAAAGGTTAAAAATCAAAGTATACATTTGCGTAACTTTGAATAACTCTTTTTTTAGTAACAAATATTCTTTAAAATTGTGTACACGTTCGCATGACACAAATAAGTTTCAAAAAAAATTCGTAGAGATGCCTTTAGGAGCGTATTTTAAATTATTACCGTGATTATGTACATGTTCGCGTGACGTGATCTCGATTTTTAAATAAAATCAAAATATGCGCTTGCGCGACTTTAACTATTTTTTAAAAATGAATCAAGTATCATGAATTATGCACATGTCCGTGTGACATGATTTTTGATGCATCAATTCAAGCGGGTATACGCGTATGTAACCCGTCTTAAGATAATACAAATGAATAATTACAAGCGGTAAAAATGTAAAATGCACAAAGGTGTTAAAATTAGTAATTAAACAATTTAGGCCAAATATAAATCATTAAGCGACCGTGCTAGAACGACGGAATTCGGGAGTGCCTGACACCTTCTCCCAGGTTAACAAAATTCCTTACCCGGTCTTCTAGTTCGCAGACTTTGGGGACTCAACACAGCGGTTGGGTCCATCTAGGACACGTGTACCCAAAAATAAAAAGACCATCCTGATGCATCTTACCTTCTATGTGTACATTATTTGTTTCGGCTTGTTTGTTGACCGGCTAAAAAAGAAAATGACAAAAAAAACCAAGAGCGAGGGAGGATAGAAAATTTACCAGTTTAGAAAACCCTGATATTGTAAAAATACCTTGAAACTCTGGAAAAAAAAAGAAGAAAAAGGATTTGAAAATAAGTCAACATCATATTTTTCAAATTGTGTCAAAATTGACCGAACTACGTGGGTCTGATTCTCACCGGATGTGTGATACATAGGCAAACCTTATCGGTGTCGACCCCACTTTTCAAAAAATAAACAAAAAAATAAGTTCATATAAAACCGACCCAGCTTCGGTGAAGTCTTGTACCGTTCGTGCCAAGATAGCCTTAGAATACTTTACATTGTCGAAGGGCTATTTTCGTTAAGAACGGACGTGTCTGTCACTTTTCCTAGAAAAGTACCCCGCCTCGACCTCAAAACTTTATTCAAAAGTAAGCAAGGGGCCACTTTTGCAAAAATGACTATTTTGGTCAATGTTGCGCAAATAGCCACTTTTTAGGAGAGGTGTCTTTTGAAATTAAAATTGGTCTTTGTAAAAAGAATTTGTTGGTCTTTTTCTTTCAAAATTAGGATTAATCTTAACCCTACCTGTTCACAGGTGCAAAATGAGTACTGTTCAGAATCCACAACTGAATATCGTAGAGGAAGCTCCCCTACAACTCCGAATGTGGTGGCATGACCTAGATAAGGAGGGTAAAGAATGGGTAGTTGAGAAATTTGGGGCTCTCGTTGACATCATGAAGGTTAAACCAAGAAATGACTTAATCAGGACCTTAGTAACATTTTGGGATCCAGTTCATAATGTATTCTGTTTCTCAGATTTCGAGCTCACTCCTACCATGGAAGAAATACCAGGGTATACAGGTTTTGGTCGGAATTTAAGGAACCAACAACTTATATTCCCAAGGCCCATGTCAGTGCACCATTTCTTTGATTTCCTATCCATCAGCAAACAACTCAGAAAGAGCCGGGTAGTTGATGGTTGTTGCTCGTTCTTTTTCCCGTACTCTAGATATGGCTTTCCAGACGGGTTTGAAACACATGAAAAGGGGATAAACAACAAACAAGACAAGGATACCTGGAGAATTCACCGCCGAATAGCCTTCATAGTGGCATTCCTGGGTGTAATGGTCTTTCCAAATGCAAAAGGGACCATTGATGTTCGTGTGATTAGAATTGCCCAAGTTTTGACTGAGAAAAAGGATCACACTCTAGCTCCACTCATACTCTGATATTTATCGGACTTTAAGCAGTACAAGTCGGGGGAAACATTCTTTGAAGGTTGCAACATTATTCTCCAAATGTGGCTAGTCGAACACCTTCGTCATCACCCGAAATTCATGAGCTATTGTCCTGAAAAACCAATTTCATCGAAAGCTATGAAGAAAGAGTAAAAGATTACAATTCCCCGGAGGGAGTTGAAGCTTGGATCGACCATCTGAGAACTTTACAGGAAAATCAAATAGAGTGGACCCTGAGATAGCTGCCTGTCAGAGAGTTCATACATTTGTCGGCTATAAAAAATCATTTGTTGTTAATGGGCCTGAAAAGTGTCCAACCCTATGCACCCCAAAGGGTCTTTAGGCAGTTGGGTTGGTATCAAATAGTACTGGAGGATGAAGAATTGAGTACCTAGGTTATTGAATTTCACCCTGAAGCTCCATTACCCGAAGCCTTGATTTAACAAAATTGGAATGGGTGTCGGTATTTGAAAGAAGATACTCAAGTGCATGACTTGGCCAAAGGTGAAGTAGATCCGGGTTATGCAGTGTGGTTTGAAAAAAAAAAATTCATTAATGAAGAACCAGAACCCGAGCCGAAAAGGCCTTCCAAAAGTCCTCATGTTCAAGCTTTCGATGATAAGATTCAAGAAAGGTTAGCTTGGGGAGAAAAGGAAAGGGAGTATCAGGCCACCATCCACGGTCTGAAAGAGAAATTGAGGAACCTTGAATTTGACAATGGGTTACAAGCACAGGTAGTTGAAGGCGAAAAAAGACAGTTAACATGAGAGAACGAGGCACTCCGTTCCCAACTCCGGAGTTTGAAAATAGCCGCCGAAACACCGGTGAGAAGTGAAAGGGATGAAAAAATCATCAGCAACCTGAGGATGAAGGTTCATGAGTATGCATTTGATTTGACTAAAGCTTAAAAGGACCTGCTAGATGCCCAAACCAAGTTAGCAAAGGGTGCAAGAGAACATGCTCATCATTTGAGGCAGAAATATGGCAAAGAAATTGCAATCTTAATGGAAAAATTATTTGCCATGGGAAATGAAATGGTCCAATAGACCAAAGATTTTAAAACAGAATAGGAGAACTGTTATGCACGAATTTGCCAATTAAAAGGAACAGTGCAACAGCTACAGGACCAAAACAATGCAAATGCCCAAGTATTGGAAGCCCGGTCACAACAAATTGGGCGCCTGCTTCAGGAGAAAGGGGTCATCAGAACCAGGAAGTGGAAAAATGTCACGAATGCGAAAGCATGACTACATCCATGTATTTTGCCTCTATGATGACTTTCGTCCACCAGGTGATGAATGATTTGGACCGGCTTTAGGGAGACATTGCTCACAGGCCTGCACACAGACCAGCCAATGCACCACATGCCCCGAGAAGACTAACAAAAGCCCTCCTTTACTTTTGATGTTTTTAGTTTGTCGAGTCTGTATCTTATTGCTTTCCAGAAGTTTAAGTTGTTTTGTTGTTTGTTTGGATTCTGTACTAATTCTTTTTATGGTTGTCAGTACTTTAAATTACTTGTAATGAAAAACAAAAAGAGTTATTTGTAGTAATGAAATGAAAATTACACCTTTTTACTCTGTATCTATTTTTTGAACTAAGTGATGATCTGATTCATGCAGCGTCATGATACGTAGGAAATCCACACAGGATTCAATCATAACCCTACAAAAAAGAAAAAGTAATTAAAAAGAAAGAAAAGAGCGAAACATTAAAGCCGAGATGAAACACACAGCCGTCGCAAACATTTTAGAAAACGTTTGACTGCTTAGGTGCATTGCATTCCAATGTGTGATTCCCTATATGTTAATATCTCAAACTAACATGTTTTCTGTCTATGCTCTTAAGGTTCTTACTTTTAAGGTGGTTGGTCTTTGCGGTGGTATTCTGGCGAAACACAATTAGTTTACAAGGTCCAAAGGAAGCGTTGCAATGGCATCTGAAAGTCATCTGTCTATTGTCGAACCTGAGGATAGCCCCGCATCGGTTATCCCACAGTCAGAATCAGCAGTTCCCGAAGATAATATGAGGCTGAGATGCCGCATGTTAGAAATATGGGATGCTTGGTCTAATGGCAGGGAGCCGCCTAGTGCTATCCCAGCTTTCCCTGAGTTGATCCCAAGAACGGGCGGGACCACTAATGTTCCAATTTCAGCACCTAACCCGTTCATACCATTTGGGTTCCCTACTATGACATCAAACTTCACCGGAATGCCTTCTGAGGTTCGCCCGCAGGCACCGTCTTCTGGAATACCATCTATTTTATTCACCATGCCGCCAGATGCCGGTATGGCGCAACCAACATTACCACGGCAGAGCTTTGAGCCATCAAATTTCACTTTTCAAGCTCCCCAATTCCAACTAGATACTATCCGAGTCACTCCGAACTCTTATCTGCAGCATCCACAATCTGAATCTCCTATGGAACAGGAGAGAATCTGGAGAAATCCCGAACAAGAGGAGATGAAGCAGAAAATGAAGAGTCTTAAGCAAAGCTTGAAAAACATACAGGTCCTGAGTGGCCAAAACAGCATATCTTACGCCGATCTATGCATGTTTCCTCATGTGCATCTGCCCGTGGGTTTCAAAACACCAAAATTTGAAAAGTATGACGGGCATGGAGACCAGATTGCCCGTTTGAAACGATATTGCAATCAATTGAGAGGGGCAGGTGGAAAAGAAGAGTTGTTGATGGCATACTTTGGAGAAAGCCTTGCTGGAATCGCCTCGGAATGGTATATTGATCAGGACATCTCCCGTTGGCACATATGGGATGATCTAGATTGGGACTTTGTGAGACAATTTCAATACAACGTGGACATAGCTCCAGACTGAAATTCTCTATCCATCCTCAAGAAGAAAGTTTCCGAAAGCTTCCGAGAATACGCCATCAAATGGCGTGAACAGGCGTCCAGAGTAAAACCTCCTATGGATGAGACCGAAATGGACAGTGTTTTCCTGCAGGCCCAAGAGGATGATTACTTTCAAAATATGATGTCTGCCATGGGCAAACCGTTCGCGGAGGCCATCAAAATTTGTGAAATGGTAGAAAATTCCTTAAAAATAGGCCATATCTTGAGTCAGTCAGGCCTGAGAGTCACCTCCCAAGCCATTCAGAGCGGCTCAGGAGGCCTAGCAAGCAGGAAGAAGAAAGAAGAGGGAGTCATGATGGTATAAATCCTAAGAAGTTCTCGACGCCTCGGGACTATCCAGGCCCATCTCCCAGAGCTTCACAACATTATTTTCCTCATCAAGACGCAGCCTATGTTATGCCTCCCCATCCTTACGCAGTAATGAATGCTCAGTCGTACCCACGGCCACAACAACAATACAATCAGAACAGAGCTCGAATTACCAGAAATAACCATCCTAACCAAGCTCCATATAATCCACATCCTCCCCATAACAACTACCAATACAATACCCATCCCTGTGAACCACCCAGAAGAACCAACTACACGCCCATTGGTGAGTCATACTCTAGCCTCTTTCCAAAATTGGTTCAGATGGGTCTTTTGCAGCCTATGCTTCCAAACAGGCAGAATCCAGAATCTCCATCATACAGGCCAGGTAACAGGTGTGCCTATCATTCGGGGGCGGAAGGGCATGATTCCGAGGACTGTTAGACTCTCAAAAGAGCAGTTGAAAAATGAACAAAAAAAGGTAGTGCTGAGGGACGAGGAAGTCCCCAATGTAACAAACAATCCATTGCCAGCCCACAACAACGGGCCCGTCATCGGAATGATTTGCGAGGACAAGGAGTTCGATCCTGCATTGAAGGCCATCATTGCCATCGCAGACACAAAAAAGAAATCTAAAATGATGGCAAAACCGGTCGGGGATGAAAAGAAAACAAAGCCTACTACCCAGAATGAAGAAAAGGCTAAGGAAGTAGAGAGAGAGGTACCACCAGCCAAAGAAGTCGTCCTCTACGTCCCAATAGCTCCTAGAAACAGGCAGCTCATGTTGAGCCCTCCAAAGAGGTTGGAGCTTAGATCAAATTTTCCAAGAATATATGTACCAAAGGGGACGTATGTGGCAAAAGGGCCAGCACCAAAACTGGATGAGCCTTTGATCATTAGTCGCAGGCCACAAATTCCAATAAAAGATACTACTGCCATCCCCTATAACTGTAATCAGACACTGATCACCTATAAAGGGAAGGAAGTCAGAGGATAAGTGAATAAAACAAACCCATTTGGGAAGTATCATGACCCAGAAGAGTTGAACAAAGCCAAAAAAAAATGTTTTCCCCTCAAACAGCCTGTTACTGCCGAAGAAGCTGAGGAATTCTTCCGAAAAATGACAACATCGGAGTATGCTGTGATTGATGAACTCAGAAAGGCTCCTACTCAGGTTTCACTCTTGTCTCCGTTGTTGAGCTCAAGCGAGCACCACAAATTACTTCTAAAGAAGCTAAATGAGGCATATGTGCCGATCGAGACTACGGTTGAACAACTGGAAAGAATGGCAGAGCGGTTCTTTGAAGTCAACAGAATCTCTTTTAGCCGAAATGACTTACCTCTTGAAGGAGCTTCCCATAACAAGGCTTTGCACTTAACAGTCAAGTGTGAGGGTTATTATGTAAAAAGGGTCATGTTGGACGGCGGATCCGGGGTAGATATTTGCCCTCTATCAATATTGCAAAGAATGGAAATTGGGACTCAAAGGATCAGGCCAAATAATGTTTGTGTCCGGACTTTCGACGGCATCAAAAGGGATACTATGGGAGAAATTAATTTAATCCTAACCATTGGCCCTGTGGATTTCGAAATAACGTTCCAAGTTCTGGACATGGACATTTCCTATAACTTTCTACTAGGAAGGCCCTGGATCCATGCTGCGGGAGTCGTACCCTCTACCCTCCATCATATGGTCAAGTTCGAATATGAGAACCAAGAGATAGTTTTCCATGGAGAAGATGAACAGTCAATCTACAAGGACCCGTCGGTCCCCTGTCTTGAGGCAAGAGAAGGAAGTGAACGCATTGCTTACCAAGCTTTTGAAATTGTGCTTGCTGATCAGTGCAAGGATGGAACTCCATGCCCTCAACCCTGTTTGTCGATCGCATCAATCATGATCACTGGCGAAATGATCAAACACGGATACAAGCCCGGGAAAGGGCTTGGGGCATCTTTACAGGGTATCACAGAACCCCTTACGTTGCCTGGCAACAAGAAATTCTTTGGCATAGGTTTTCAAGCTACCAACGCCGATGATGAATGGGCTGAAAAACATAAGAGAGATGGGTGGGTTTTGTCTCAGCCAATTTCGTACCTCGCCAAATCATTTTTTAAGCCAAAGTACATAGAAGAGGAAGAAGAGGCCTTTACGGCCGAGGAAATTGAGGATATCTGTGAAGCAATGAGGCAAATTCTCTATGAAGTCCACATGGTTCAGCCGGCGAAGGCTCAAGCATCGCTGAGATGCAGTACACGGGACCAAATGCCAAATTGCAAAATTGGGAAGCTACTCCCTTCCCAGTCAGGCAGGAATCTCGGTAGTTCATGTTTTGCCATCCTTTCTACACCTCCGAGTTATTTTAGGGTGTAGCTTGAGTGTTTTTAATTTTACTATATTTTAAATTCCAATGTAAAACCCTGTTATTATTTAAAATTCAATCAAATGAAATCAATATTTCATCGTCTATGGATCTTATTGTGTTATCCTTTCTGATTTTGTTATTTTTCTTATTTTTCAGTCCTAATAATGCGGCTTTAAATAACATGACATGCTTGAGAACTTCATGCCTAGATCCTAAAACACCATCTAATTGTGAAATAATGAATCAAAAGCTCGAATATGATGAAGATGAGGCTTTTAGAGAAATAAATCGACAATTGGAACAATTTGAGAATAAGCCTAATCCAAGCCTAAATGAAACCGAGCCAATCAATTTGGGCAATTCAGAAGAGGTCAGAGAAACCATGATAAGCATTCACACCGAGGAAAAAACCAGAGATGCATTGATCCGCCTCCTGTTTGAATTTAAAGATGTGTTTGCATGGTCTTACGATGATATGCCCGGACTGAGTGTTGATTTAGTGGTGCATAAATTGCCAAGTTACCTCGATCATCCACTTGTCCAACTAAAGCAAAGAAAATTCAAAACAGACACCAGCGACAAAATTAAGAAGTTACCAAACAATTAAAAGCCGGTGTAATCTGAGTAGTCAGATACACCACATGGCTAGCTAACGTAGTCCCAGTACCAAAAAAGGATGGGAAGATCCGAGTATGTGTTGATTACAAGGATTTGAACAAAGCGAGTCCCAAGGACAATTTCCCGTTACCAAACATCCATATCCTTGTCCAAAATTGTGCCAAACATGAGGTACATTCGTTTGTAGGTTGTTATGCCGGGTATCATCAAGTCCTGATGGATGAAGAGGGATGCTCAAAAGACGACTTTCACCACACCATGGGGAACCTACTGTTACAGGGTCATGCCGTTCGGTTTAAAGAACGTCGGGGCAACTTGTATGAGATCCATGACTGCCATTTTCCATGACATGATGCACCAAGAAATCGAGGTGTATGTTGATGATATAATTATCAAATCCAGAACACAAGAAGACCATGTTCGAGATTTGAGAAAATTCTTTGAGTGGCTAGGCAAGTATGACTTGAAATTGAACCCTGCTAAATGTGCGTTTGGTGTTCTGTCTGGGAAACTCTTGGGGTTTATAGTCAGCCGAAGAGGCTTTGAATTATATCCAACAAAGATAAAATCTATCTGAGATCTGCCGCCTCCGAAAACCAAGAAAGAAGTCATGAGTTTACTGGGAAGATTAAACTACATCAACCGGTTCATTGCATAGCTTACAACCACCTGTGAGCCCATATTTAAGCTTCTAAAGAAAGATGCAGTGATTAAATGGACAGATGAATGCCAAGAAGCTTTTGACAAAATCAAAGAATATTTGTCAAATCCGCCAGTGTTGGTCCCACCTGAACCCGGGAGACCTTTGTTCTTGTACCTGACGGTTTTGGAGAATTCTTTTGGTTGTTTCCTCAGGCAACATGATGCAACCGGGAAGAAGGAGCAAGCCATCTATTATCTGAGCAAGAAATTTACTAGGTATGAAGCCAAATACACTCTGCTGGAGAGAACTTGTTGTGCCTTAACTTGGGTCGCTCAGAAGCTCAGACATTATTATCTAGACTATTCCACATATCTCATAACTCGGTTGGACCCTCTAAAATACATATTCCAAAAATCGATGCACACGGGAAGGGTAGCCAAGTGCAAATCCTGCTCACGGAGTTCGACATTGTTTATGTCACCCGCACGGCCATGAAAGCCCAAGCCTTGGCTGGTCATTTGGCTGAAAACCCGGTTGATGATGAATACCAACCTTTAAGCACTTATTTCCCGGATGAGGAAGTAAATTCGGTAGAAGTAATTCCAGAAGACACCAATACCTGGAAAATGTTCTTTGATGGAGCGGTATATGCAAAGGGTGTTGGGATTGGGGCAATCTTGATTTCGCCCACAGGACAACACTATCAAGCCATCGCCCGTCTTCGGTTCTTTTGTACAAACAACACTGCTGAATACGAAGCTTGCATAATGGGCATGAACATGGCAATTGATATGGATGTAGAAGAATTGTTAATCATGGGGGACTCTGACTTGATCATTAAACAAGCATAACGTGAATGGGAAACTTGAGATAAGCTTCTTCTATATATACAACATGTGGAAGATCTCAGCAAGGGATTCAAATCCATCAAATTCAAGTATATTCCTCGATTCCACAATGAGTTGGCTGATGCATTAGCTACCTTAGCTGCAATGCTTCCATATCCGGGCAATGCCCATATTGACCCGTTGGAGATTCAAATCCGGGAAAGACATGGTTATTGTAATACAGTTGAAGTAGAACCCGATATCCAACCATGGTATCATGATATTAAAAGATTCTTGAAAACAAAAGAATACCCAGAGCAGGCCAGTGTAGATCAAAAGAGAACCCTTAGAAGGCTCGCCAGCAGTTTCTTCTTAAGTGGAGAGGTGTTGTATAAAAAAACTCCTGATTTGAATATGTTAAGGTGCGTGGATGCCAAAGAAGCTAAAAATATTATGAAAGAAGTGCATTCAAGGGTATGCGGTCCCCATATGAACGGATACACCCTCTCAAAGAAAATTCTGTGGGCGGGATATTACTGGATGACCATGGAAAAGGATTTCTTCAGTTGTGTCCGAAAGTGCCATCAGTGTCAAATACATGGTGACCTGATTCATGAACTACCCTCAGAGTTACATCCCATGTCAGCACCTTGGCGTTTGTTGCCCGGGGAACGAATGTCATTGGCCCAATCGAGCCGAGAGCTTCAAATGGGCGCAGATTTATTTTGGTTGCTATCGACTATTTCACAAAATGGGTCGAGGCAGTCACATTCAAAGCCGTCACTAAGAAAGTAGTGGTGGATTTTGTGCACTCCAACACCATCTATCATTTTGGTATTCCAAAAACTATCATTACTGACAATGCCACAAATCTAAACAGTCACTTGATGAGGGAGGTGCGCGAACAGTTTCAAATCACACACCGTAATTCCACCCCTTACGGACCCAAAGCCAATGGTGCCGTTGAAGCAGCAAATAAGAACATCAAGAAAATCCTTAGAAAAATGATCCAAAGTTCTAGGCAATGGCACGAGAAATTGCCTTTCGCATTATTGGGATATCACAAAATCGTGTGCACATCAATTGGAGCTACGCCTTATCTGTTGGTTTATGGCACTAAAGCCGTAATACCTGCAGAAGTTGAAATTCCCTCCCTTCGGATCATTGTCGAAGCTGAGATTGAGGATGATGAATGGGTCAAAACCCGATTGGAACAGTTAACTCTGATCGATGAGAAAAGAATGGCCGCAGTTTGTCACGAGTAGTTGTACCAACAAAGAATGGCCCACACTTATAAAAAGAAAGTGCGGCCTAGGAATTTCGAAGTGGGGAAACTCGTCCTAAGGCGTATCCTCCCACACCATGAAGAGGCGAAAGGAAAATTCGTCCCAAATTGGAAAGGTCCATACATCATAAGAAAATTGTTACCAAAAGGAGCATTGTACTTAGGGTATTTTGAAGGAAATGACCCCGAAACGGCTGTCAATGCAGATGAAGTCAAAAGGCTTTCATTCACTCTACCCCAAACACTATCAAATTTTAAACCCTGTTGAGCCGTTTATTCTTCTTTCATTACCCTCCTTGGAACCAAAATAAAAAAAAAATAAAAAAATATCAAAAACCAAAAGAAAACAAAAATGTTTCCCTGAACTACGTTCGACTTGATTCCAAAAGGATACGTAGGCAGCCTCTCTCTAGGGTTCAGTTACACCAAAATAAAATTCCACATTTCCCCAAGAGTTTAAGCCGGTGCAAATGTTGTGATATGTCCGGCTATGTTTTCGCCTGAAAGGTTCCAAAGTTGTAATTCAATACAAATTCCTTCACCAAAATCATGTTCAAGCCCTTCCGATCAATCCGCAAAGATGTCTAAAATTGGAGGATACATTGGTTTGGATCCGATACAAACAAATGAGAGAAATAAAATGAGAGAGTCTCATCGGTGAAAACCCAGAGTCTTGTTAGTGAAAACTTGCAAAGAGCACTACAAGGCGATGATGAGCAGAGAAATGAGAGAGGTTAGTCGGTGAAGACCCGCAAAGGGCACCACTAATCAAAAAGGATAATGGGTCACTGACATGGACACAGTGTGGGTCAAGGTTTCTCAATCTCGGGATAATAGTCGTGGTGAATTCCTGAGAGTTAGACGTTTGACATAGATCGGACATCCAGTCCAAGAGGCATGTCATGTTCATTGAAGGCCGCATACACTCCAGATAAGTCCTTCTTTCCTTCCCCCGAAAGGGATATTTCTTGTCTAAAGTCATTTTTCCTTGTTCCTTTGTTTATTTTCTTTCAATTCCTTTTGGTCTAACTCTATTCCTAAAGTAAGACAAAGAAAGGATGGCAAAACTGATTTACAGGGCTCTCATTTGACACGGGCTAATATGCAAAAGGCACCTAGCCTCATCAGGGGCAACGAGTCGATCCTGACTGGCCACAACGGCCGATGTTTCAAACTCAAAACCCTTGAGAGGATAAAATCAAATTAAAATGCCTATAAAGGAAAAGTAAGTTGAAAGGTCGAGTCCAACATGTTTAACCATCTCGGCAGAAGTTTGAAAAGTCGAAGTACTCCAAAAGCTTTGAATTTGAAATGAAGGGCCAATAAAGGTGAAACAAAGAAAAAGTTAAGTTTAAGGAGCCAAAATCTCACCAATGCTCCGAAATCCAAAAGGAAAACAAGTCAAAGTGAAAGACCTGCAAAGGCAAACAAAGTCAGAATGTTGGGTCCCACGCAACCAATTGCCATAGTAAAATATGGAAAGCCAAGATCCTCGGGATTAAAAATGAAACCCAATCCCCAGCAAGAAAGCAAGCAGTTGAGATCTTCATCAAAAGATGGACCGAGATCAAGCAAGTTGAAATGATCAAGGCTGCAAAGCCAACCACTGTTTTAAACTGACAATTGTTATTTGTTTGAAGAAAACGTGTGTAACTCGAAAGTAACCTTGCAAGAAGCAGGTGCAACCAAAAGAAAATGCACGAGGGCTAGAAGCGGCTTTGCAACGACAACCCCAAAAGGAAAGTTCGCTCTAAAATTCTTTCCCGCCTTTACTCATTTTCTGAAAATAACCAAAATAGGAAGAAGAAATGATGTTGAAAATTTTTTAAACCTAAAGTAGTATAGGACCTCTAATCTCTAGCTACACCTTTTCCAACATAGGATATTCCGTTCCTTAGTTGATGCCAACGTAGGGTTTCTATTCCCTAGTTGATGCCGACATAACTCGATGCCAACATAGGATATTCCATTCCTTAGTTGATTACAACATAGGGTCTCCACTCCCTAGTTGATGCCGACATAACTCGATGCCAACATAGGATATTCCATTCCATAGTTGATGCCAACATAGGGTCCCACTCCCAAGTTGATGGCGGCATAAACCGATGATTTTTCCAACTTAGGATCCCAATTCCTAGTTGATGCCGACATAACCCGATGATTCTTCCAACATAAGGTCCCGCTCCCTAACAGAAACCAGCATAACCTGGTGATCTTTTCCTAATAACAGCATAACCTGTTGATCTTTTCCCTACACCGGCATAACCCGGTGATCTCTTTTACTGGCAACAACATAACCTGTTGACTTTTCCAGACACCAACATAACCAGGTAATCTTTTCCCGAAAACAGCATAACCTGTTGATCTTTTCCAGACACTGGCATAACCCCGTGATCTCTTTTTCTGGCAACAACATAACCTGTTGACTTTTCCAGACATCAACATAACCTGGTAATCTTCTCCCGACAACAGCATAACCTGTTGATATTTTCCAGACACTGGCATAACCCGGTGATCTCTTTTCCCGGAAACAGCATAACCTGTTGACCTTTCCAGACACCAGCATCACCTGGTGATCTTTTCTTGACAGCAACATAACCTGTTGATCTTCTCCCAACACCAGCATAACCTGGTGATCTTCTTTTGACAACAACATAACCTGTTGATCTTTTCCCAACACTAGCATAACCTGGTGATCTTCTTTCGGCAACAGAATAACCTGTTGATTCTTCCCAGACGTCAGCATAACCTGGTGATCCTTTCTTGGCAACAACATAACATGTTGATCCTTTCCGGACACTGTCATAACCTAGTGGTCTTTTCTATCAGCAGCATAACCTATTGATTTTCTCCTGACGCCGGCATAACCTAGCAATCTTTTCTGACGACGACATAACCTGTCGATTTTATCAATATAGTGTCTCCAATACCTAGTTAATTTTACTTTCAGGCATAGGGTATCCACCCCTAGTCTACATTCACTCCGGGTGCACCATTCCCAACTTTTCATCACTTTCAATAATAAAGTAGTATAGATTTCATTACAATAACTCACGAAATTTTTCTAGTAAAAACTGGGGCAGAAAATTCCGTTCGTTTGCTCTTGATGTTGCGTAGATTACACTTTAGGGCAACGGATTCGAGACGACCAAAAGAAGGAGTTTAAATCTAGAATAAAAGAGAGAAAGAGAAGGTTGAACCCAAAGTGCAGAAGTGGGGAAGACGTGGACTATTCAGAACGAGATTGAAGTCATCCGTTCTGTATATCCTGCCTTAATCTGAAGGACGAGAAGATAAAACCAGCATCTACGGCTATCAAGCATCAAGATCCAGGTTGGATTTGGCAAAAGAACTAGCCCAGACTCAAGACCAAGTTTTAGAGTATAGATAGGGATCTTGTAACCAGTAGCTGATATGCTTAGTTAGTCTTTTTGTCTTGTTACTTTGTTGTAATAAGGAGCTCAGCAGTAGTAACATCAGCAACAACCGCAGTGAAATCACAGTTATCCGGTAGTCCAAGCTACCAAAATTCCCAGAACTACACTGACCTGATTCCTTTATAGCCAAGGATATGTAGGCAACCTTTGAAGCAAGGTTCGGTCAAACTTTTCCAAAGTGCTTCTCGTGGAGTATTTAAACGGGTAAAAGTTATTCATAACTGCTCACTTTGTCTTTGCCCGAAAACCTTTCGTGTTTCCGAGCAAAGAGGGGCAGCCGTGAGCATGTAATTTTTCACCTATGAAAAGTACTCCTACAAAAATTAATAAATGAATTAATGGTTAGATTTTGTGTGAATTTCAGTGTTTATTTAGGAATTATTTGCAGTCATGATCATATTTTGTCTTTTTTTTTTTAAAAATTATAACAATAATTAAAATTTCATTAATATGCATAATTAGGGTTTTGATTTAATTTAATACTTAGTTACATAATTCAATCACATTATTAGAAGAAAATTACAAAAAATTGTTCTTTCAATAATTATTGGTATTAATTAATGGCTTTACTTTAAAATTAACTCATTAGTTAAATTATGATTAAATTAAATTGTGTTAGAATTAATTAATATATTTTTATTAGGATTAATTAAATTGTGTTACAATTAATATGTAATATATAGGCTAAACAGTCTGGGCAACCATTAAACCAGGCCCAATCCCTCCGTTAAGTCTAAAACACACCCCATCCCAACTATACCAACCGGTCCAATCCACCACTCCGCAAAACAACCCCGTTTCGCCCCCTTATCCAACGACTCATAACTCACCTATCCCCTTATTATATAACTGCCCAAACGAACCCCTACCCCCAAAACACCCCCACTCTCTCATCTCTCTCCCAAACCCCAAACCCTAGCCGCCCTCAAACCCTCCACCGGCTCCACCGTCGAAAATCGCTTCACGGTGGCGGACCACCTCCAAATCAAACCAAATTCACCCCAGGCCATCTCCTTCTCCCCCTCAATCATAATATCCCAGTATATCCACCAAAAAACCACTCAATCTCGACCAATTTCAGATCTAACTTTTCCGGCTAAAATTAGGTACCTTCCTTGACTTTAATTTATTTATTTAGGTGCTGTTTTTGAATTTAATTATAGGTTTAATTCCTGATTTTGTGACTTAACTGATTTTGAATCTTAGATTAGGATTTCATATTTTTCTTTATCATGTTCCTCTTGATTGTTTTCTCTGCCGAAATAATTAATTAGCTACGGATTCATATTAATTATTCAATTTTTATTATAATTTATCATACATGTTTAGGTTTATTTGAATTACTTGACCTTGATTCGATTTCTGACTTATGTAGCTTTTTTTTAACTTTGGGTTTTGTTAATTAGTTATTTTAGTTTAAAAATTTTCATACTTTCTTTTGTTTTGCTTTCCTTAATGTTTTTTTGTTTAAAAATAGTCATTTAATTTTTGATATTATATTAATTAGTTGATTCCAAAATGTAGTAATCATGCATGCTTAGGTTTGTTTGAATTGTTCACTTAGATTTAATTTCTGACTTGGCCTATTAATTTTGATTTGTTAGTTAATCATGCATAAGATTATTTGGATTATGCTGGTATTAGATTAGGATAATTTTTGATTAACTAATTAACTCTAATTATTAATCCATCAAACATGAATTACTTACCTTAGGCCTTGATAGTCATTTAGGTTTTTAATTAATCTTGACTATTATAGTTATGGTTAGTTGAATTACTTTTTTCAAAAAAAATAGTTGAACACTTAGCTTCATAACTGACCTTGTTAATTAAGAAGTTCAGATTGCCTAATTAGGACCATTTAATCAATTTAATTAAGCTTATCTAAGCTGTTTTGAGTTACCTGATTTCAGGAACTCATTAATGGTTGATTCTTGGCAAAGGAGGCCCAATTAGTTAGGCCCAAACATTGAATCATAAAAGGGTAATTATAGGGGTGTTTTAGGGTAGTTTAGGAATTCTAATTAAAGAATCTCAACTGTAACTGCCTAGGAAACTTCTAGAATTAAGATAAAGGACTAAAATAAAATAAGAAAAGATAATTAAATCAGAATTTCTGGGTAAAAAGTAAAATTTCAGAAGTAAAAAGGGTGTAAAAATAGAGGAAGTTTCTAAAAAGCTTCTAGAAAATGTACAGAATTCCTAGCTGTTACAAAAAGATGCTGAAAATAGGATAAGGAGGATAGCTATACCAGAGTTGTTTAAAAATTGTACTATTTTTCAGATTTAGGATAATGAATATTCCTAAAAAAGATGTTCACCTAGGCAGCCTATATATAGACTACCCATTGCTGAAAATAAAGGAGAATATTCTGCACATAAACATTCTAGATTTTATATAGATATACATTCTGAAAATACACACAGACTCTCATTAGATTACATTTTTTTTGAAAACACACACTACTTTGAAAACACAAGAAGAATTCTAAAAAATATAACAATGGACACAAAAGCATCTTGAAGGAGAGACTCAGGAGTTATTCTGTTCGTTACTACTTTTTCGAACCAAAAACACTCGGGAAACTGATTTCTTCTTGCTGTGATTTTCCGAAAAAATTGATTTCTTTAACTGTGGTTTTCTGGGTTAAAAAATGGTTTTTTTGAGCTGGTTTACTGGGTATTCTACACTGGCTATTGCTATTATCTTGTTGCTGTTTGTTCAATTTCTGGTTTTCTTTGTTCACTGACCTTTATTTGGTCATTTTTCCTGTTGTTATCCATCTCTAGGTATGTAATTATCCCCTCTCTTTAAGTAAAATTTTCTGATTAAATCCTTGCTCAAATGTCTATGCTCTTCTTCGTATGTTAAGCTTCAGATTCCTACTTCATATGTTAGTTTGCTCATCTCTGTATTCATTCATTATCTAAGCTGAAACTTTGATTGATTTATGGTTGGTATAAACATATTTGATTGTAGTTAGGTCTATTTGAAATTTCTAGAAACTATGATGTTATTATAGCAGTCTTATGTTTGAAACAACATTAAAGATGTGAATCTGGCCACCAGTTGGGTTAGATTCACTTCAAAAAATACAAATTTTATGTCCTGTTAAGAGGTGCAGGTAGCTGAGTGGTTGGTTTAAAAAATAGTGTATGAGTTGATTGAGTAAAGCTGAAGATAAAGGCGGTAACAGTCATTGAGGGTTCTTTAGTTTAGTATATTGGAATTTTAGCTTATAAATAGGTTCAATGTAATTTAAGTTTAATTAGTCACGTAAACCGTGAGATAATTATATCCCTCCCCTTTTGATTCTCGATTATCGTAATGTACTGGACCCTTTTTTATTATTTAATGTCCAGTAATTTTAGTTTTCTTGAATAGAATATGGAGTTCATATTTGACAGGTCTTGTAAATGAAGATCAGACGAGACGGGCAAGACTTATGGAATGGCCCAATAGGCCTGAATAAGCCTGGGCCCTAGGCTAAGGATTGGGTGTGTGAAGCCCAATGGCTTAAATGCTTCACTGTCTTCTGAAATTAGTATGGACCTGAAATAATTAGACATCTCATTAATATCGTTAACTTAATATTCAAATGCCATAGTTGTTATATGTTTGACGCTTTTTCTCTTGCATGGATTAAATTCGAAGATGGACAGTGTGTATTTAGAATTGTTAAAACGTGGCTGACCCAGTATATTTAGCACGAGAGTGGGCCAGATTTACAATACATATAATAGGCTCATTTCCTCTATTTAGGTTTAGAAACAACTAGTGGCTAGCTCTGAAAATTTTACTGGCCCAAATGCACATAATGACCCTTATATTAATCTTAAAAATTACTTAGGAAAATAATTTTCAAAAAATAACAAAATACTTTAGACCCGTACTTAGCTAGATATTATTATGAGTTTTCAGTTGATATGTTTAAGATTTCCCAACTAGTTAAAAATCAAAGTATATGTTTGCATAACTTTGAATAAATCTTTTTTTAGTAACAAATATTCTTTAAAATTGTGTACACGTTCGCGACACAAATAAGTTTAAAAAAATGAACATTCGTAGAGATGCCTTTTGGAGCGGATTTTAAATGATTACCGTGATTGCATACATGTTCGCGTGACGTGATCTCGATTTTTAAATAAAATAAAAATATGCGCTTGCGCGACTTTAACTATTTTTTTTAAATGAATCAAGTATTATGAATTATGTACACGTCCGCGTGACATGATTTTTGATGCATCAATTCAAGCGGGTATACACATATGTAACCCGTCTTAAGATAATACAAATGAATAATTAGAAGCGGTAAAAATGTAAAATGCACATAGGTTTTAAAATCAGTAATTAAACAATTTAGGCCAAGTATAAATCATTAAGCTACCGTGCTAGAACCACGGAATTCGGGAGTGCCTAACACCTTCTCCCGGGTTAACAGAATTCCTTACTCGATCTTCTGGTTCGCAGACTTTTTAAACGGAACCAAAATTTCCTTGATTTGGGATATTAAAAATAAATGGTGTCTCAGAACACCGTAAAAAATCCGGGTGGCGATTCTGAAAAAAATTAAATAAATAATCTCAAATTCGATTATGTCACTTTAATTGGAAAAACTCCCTTATATCCCACCCTTATCGAGAAAAAGGAGGTGTGACAGAACCCCTCTACAATATAAAGAGGGTTCACGCAATACAAAGCAATATACTACATTTTTTCTCTCAAGCTTTCAATACTCTGTTGCTTAGTTCACATTTTTCAGTAGCATACTCAGTTGGTTCGAGGACGACCTAGCTCGAGGGCCAAAGCTGCATATCTAATTTGGTTTGCTTAATTTTTATTTACAGTCAATTTCTAATATCAATTTAAACATTTTCTCAGTTTGTGCTAATGAGAAATAGCATATCCTTAAAACCACTTATAAATTTACTTGTTATCCGTTTTAAAGGTAAACATATATATAAAGAGAAATTTAAAAAGTTAAATAATAAAATAGTAAAATAATAATAAAATAATAGAAAATAGTAATTGAAGAGATGAGTAGAGTAACACCATTCATCCCTATTTTGCAGCCAAATATACAATAACGTTGGAAACCCATTACTCCAAAAACTACCTGCATTATAATAAATGCAGTTGGCATTGTAGATTCCCTTATAAATGTTACCTCCATCCCAACACCAACACCTCAAAGTAACAATCTCAAATAAACTGAATATGTTCTAGGTGCTTCGTACAAATATAACACAGACCAAGTCAAGTTATTATTTTTTATAAACGTTATTACCTCCGTCTCAACTAACACCTCAAAGTAAAATTAAATAAACTGAAGAAGTTCTAGTCTTCTAGATGATTTGTCGTATTCGTTTACCACCCAACACTGTTTGCATATTGAAAAAACTATTAGAATATGGGCGTACATGTTTGATACGAAGGAATATTATTTAATTTTTTATGTTTGATTGGCTTAAATATTTTAAAAAATTACTAGATCTTTAGTTACATTTACTTTTTCTTTTTGGAATTTTTTCGGCAACTATCTGTAGCTTTTAGTTTTGACCCGTAATTTCAGAGAGGGAGAGATGATATGAGGTTGGCGGTGAATAACAATTTATTTAAGAGAAATGGTCCAAGTAACCTTTTTATTGCACGAATTTTTTTTTAATTTTACCTTCTGTTATATCGTTGGGTTATTCGTAGCTTTGTTGTTAGCAAATTATCTCGTATTTTGAGATAATTCGTCCGAAAGCAAGGCCAATTTAATCCATTTTTGCTCGAGAGAAATGGAAAGTTCATACTCCTACTATCCTGAATACGTATAGACTTTCCTTCTCAAGATTATGCATTTTGCCATTTTTGGTTTTCCGCGTTTTAATATATTCGTAAGCTGAGGAAACGTGACTCATGTTCCTCTGACTTTTCTCCGCCTTAACAGAGTCATGTTTCCTAAAGGACAGTGTCCGAACAATAGAGAAATCTTGAAAAGTCAAAATCATAGTTTAGCTCCATACAAAGACTGGATCTTCCAATTGATATTTGATAGTGTTAATCAGCAGCTGAGCAATAAGCTAGTAGCTAACTGTGGTTAATTTTAATGTATCATGAAACTAGAGTTAGAGAGTAGTTAGTTGACAGTTAAGTAAGTCGGTTAGGTTGTTATAAGTAGTAGTCGACTCTGTACAGTTGTTAAGTTTTTCAGAAATGCATGTATGCATCTTGTGCTCATAAAGTTTGGGAGGATTTGAAAGAGAGGATTGATGAAGTAAATGGTTCGAGAATACTGTATTTGAACAGAGAAGTTCACACACTGACCCAAGGGACTATGACTTTAACTGACTACTTCTTAAGGCTTAGAGAGCTGTGGGATGAGTTTGATGCCTTCTTGCCTTGTCCTAGTTGTCCTTGTCCTGAATCTAAACAGTATGCTCAACACTTTGAGTATCAAAGACGTCTTCAATTTCTCATTGGGTTAAATAAGCCATACTCTCAATCAAGGAGTTAGATCATGATGATGTCTCCTCTCCCTAGTATAAACAAAGCCTATTCTTTGTTTGTAAATCAGGAAAGTCAAAGAAACCTCACACGCATAACACAAGTTGCTCAGGTTACTGAGGCTTTGGAGAGTACAACCCTGTATAGAAGTAAGAATGTGAACAATGCTGGAAATTATAAATCCAAAAAGAATCAAGTTCAGTGTGAATATTGTCACTATAAGGGACATACAAAAGAAAATTGTTATAAATTGATTTGATATCCTTCTGACTTCAAGGCCAATAGAAAAGGAGTTAGTTCTGGACAATATGCCAATTATGCAGGCAATGCAAAAATTATATGTGAAGAGAGATGTAATAAGGCTACCAATTTGACAACTATTGTCTCTCAACAATCTAGAGGAAGTGGATCATTTAACTCAGGTTCATCCCAACAAATGCGTCAACATGCTCTCTTCCAGCAGATGCCACATCCAACTCATGTTTTCACTCCTGAGAAATATCAATAAATTGTTCATCTACTTTATAAAGGGAGCTCAAAAGGATCAGACACATCCAACAAAATTGTTGCTACAAATATTCTAAATCATGTGAATGATATCAGAGCTTGTGGTTATATTGATTGGTGATTTTCTTTTTGAATGATGGAGGCAAATGTGAGAAAAATGGTGAATTTAAATTGGAGTAATTATCAAATTTGGTAGGCAAGATGAAAGATATTCTATTTGTTAGGAAAATATATTTACCTATGTTTGGTTCTGATATACCCGAATCTGTGTGACGAGGATTGAGAATTTGAGTATTTACATGTTTGTGGTTATATTAGATAATGAGTATAAGATAATGTTTGAAATCATATTATGAATAAGACACATAATAGAGTTTGTAGAAAAAACTCGACACACTTTATACTTCCAAGACTGGCAATAATAAGTTGTTCTTGCTGAAACAATTGATGAATATTGATACAAAGAATGTAAAAGATTTTCAAGGTGTCCTAAACCAGTTGTCTGGAATGATTGTAAAATTTGATGAAGAAATACAGGGACTCTGGTTGTTGAATACTTTGCATGACTCTTGGGAAAATCTTCGGGTTTCTTTGGCTAATTCTGCTCCCAATAGTGTCTAACTATAGACTAGCTGTCTGGAATGGATGCAAAATTTGATGAAGAAATACAAGGACTCTGGTTGTTGAATACTTTGCATAACTCTTAGGAAAATCTTCGGATTTCTTTGGGTAATTCTACTCCCAGTGGTGTGTAACTATGGAATATGGTAAGAGTTGTGTCTTAAATAAAGAGATGAGGAGAAGACCTCAAGCTTCGTCTTCTTCAACTTCACACTCCGATGTTTTGGTTGCTGAAGAATGGGGGAAGCAACTTCAAAGGTCAGAATGATAGAGGCAAAAGTAGAAGCAAGTCGAGATCCAGGTACAAAAATGTTACATGTGATCATTGTAACAAGAAGGGGCACATCAAGAAGTTTTATTTCAAGCTTAAGAGAAATGAGACAGAAAAAAAAAGATGGCGACAATGAAAATCGTGTTGCTACTAATGTTGATGATGATTTTCTTTTTGCCTGCAACAAAGATGTCATTAATCTTGTTCATGATAAGACTAGCTGGTTTTTGGGTTCATGTGCCACTTCTTCTATCATGCTAGAGAAGTAATATTTTCCTTCTTATACTCTAGGTAATTTTGGAAAGTTAACAATGAGTAATGATGGTAAGGTTGATATATTTGACATTGGTACTATTTGTTTGAAAACTAACAATGACTCCAGGTTAGTTCTTAACAATGTCAAGCATGCTCCAGATATCTGCCCGAATCTATTCTTTTTAGAAAAGCTTGACGACGAGGGTTATTATAATACCTTTGGTACGTCTTAAACCTTGTAATTGTGTGTGCTCATTATATTCTTTTCCTTATGTTTGGTTATTACATAAATGTAGGGACAAATGTAGGGACATCAGATAAAAAGAAAGTTCGAGGCAAACGAAATGTAAGATGATTCACGCAAGAATTTTTGGAGAAAGAGAGGAGGTGACATTTGATAAAGGACAAGTTGTTGGACTAACCGAAAAAAGAGTGTCTAGTTAAGAAACTTTATAAGAACAATTTCTAGGAATCCCAGATTTATCACCTTGTTGTTCACTGGCTAGCATGCTGTCTCTTATGATATTAAACATCGAATGTTGGAAAATGTCAACGTAATAAATGTGTTAGAGACGAATTTATGGACGTTTATTCTACTACAGGTGGTATGTCTTAAGCCTTGTAATTTTGTGTTCATTATATTCTTTTCCTTATGTTTGGTTGTTACATAAATGTAGGGACATCAGATAAAAAGAAAGTTCGAGGACAAACGAAATGTAAGATGATTCATGTAAGGATTTTTGGAGAAAGAGAGAAGGTGCCATTTGATAAAGGACAAGTTGTTGGACCAACCGGCAAAAGAGTGTCTGAGTTAAGCAACTTTATAGGAACAATATCTAGGAATCTCAGATTTATCACCTTGATGTTCACTGGCTAGCATTCTATCTCTGATGATACTAAACGACGAATGTGGGAATATGTCAACATAATGAATGTGATAGAGACAAAGTTATGGATGTTGATTTTGCTACAGGTGGTATGTCTTAAGCCTTGTAATTTTGTGTGTTCATTATATTCTTTTCCTTATGTTTGGTTGTTACATAAATGTAAGGACATCTGATAAGAAGAAAGTTCGAGGGCAACTAAAATGCAAGATGATTAGTGCAAGAAATTTTAAGGAAAGAGAGGAGGTGACATTTGATAAAGGTCATCAGGGACAACATGTCAGCTAGTGAACAACAAGGTGATAAATCTGGGATTTCTGGCAATTGTTTCTATAAAGTTGATTAACTCAGACACTCTTTTGTCGGTTGGTCCAACAACTTGTCCTTTATCAAATGTCACCTCCTCTCTTTCCTCAAAATTCCTTGTGTGAATCATCTTACATTTTATTTGCTCTCGAACTTTCTTCTTATCTGATGTTCCTACATTTATGTAACAACCAAGACATAAGGAGACAAATATAATGAACACACAAAATTACAAGGTTTAAGACATACCACTTGTAGCAGAATCAACGTCCATAACTTCGTCTCTAACACATTCATCCTCACCAACTTCTTCTTGTGCAGCAAAATCATCCAATTCTATATTATGCTCATCAACAAGAGGGGAGGGCATAGATCTGGCACCATGTATTGGTTGAATATCAAGTTGTTTTTCTCCATCCACATGTATGCCTTTTTTTTCTAGAAAATGATCAAGACTCATCGCCGATAAGACTGACTTCCACCTCACCTTTTTGCAAATTTCTCCTTCTCCTTGTCTGCTTCCAATCATATGTGTAAGTGTTAAGAACTTCCTTCTAAGACAGCTGGATCATGGATTTGCGCACAGGTAATCTACCATTTTCTAGTTGTTGAAAGGACTCCTCAGATTGAGGAAACTTTGTCTACTTTGACCTTGTTGTAGGCATAAGATGCTCTCGTTTATGAGTTATTGGTGCTTGCTCTTTCACAACTCTATGCTCCTTATCATGAGCTAGTTTTTCTTTCTTAATCTGAAATTGCTTTGCCAAATTCAGCACTTGATGGAAACAGAAAATCAAAACCTATCTTCTTCAAACCCTTTTTCTTTGCTCTTGAATACATTCTTCGTAAAGAGAAAAGAAATTAATTAGAAAATACTGAATTGCAGAAGGCAGAAAGTAAAAAATGCACAAACAATGTGAAAAAATGCAGAAACATTGTGTAGAAATGCAAAAACACTGTGCACAAACGCAGAAACGTTGTGCAAAAATACAAAAACAGTAGAAACACAATGCAGAAAGCAGAAAATGCTGAAACAAAGTGCAGAAATTGCCGAAATGCTATGCTAAAATGCTGAAACACAAAACTAATGTGCAAAGTTCAAATACACTGTGCATAAATGCTGAAATTAATTACAGAAATGCAGAAAATGCAGAAAGACTGCACAGAAATGGAGAAATTGCCACACGCTATGAAGAAACGCATAAATTGCTAAAACACTGTGCAGAAACGTAGAAATTGTTGAAACGCTGTGCAAAAATGCAGAAAATGCAAAAACATTGTGCAGAAACGCAAAAACACTGTGCAGAAATGCTATGCAGAAACACAAAAATACAGTGCAGAAACGCAGAAATTGCTGAAACGCTGTGCAAAAATGCAGAAAAAGAATAAACATTATGCAGAAATGCAAAAAAACTGTGCAGAAAAGCAGAAATTGCTGAAACACTGTGTAGCAATGTAGAAAATGCTGAAACACTGCAGAAACACAGAAATTGCTGAAACATTATGCAGAAAATGCAGAAACGCAAAACAATGTGCAGAAATACAGAATTTGTCGAAAAGCAATGTAGAAATGCAGAAATACTATGTAGAAACACAAAATGCCGTGCAGAAACACAGAAATTGCCGAAACGCTGTGAAGAAATGCAGAAAATGCAGGAACGCCGTGCTGAAATACAGAAATTGCTGAAATGCTGTGCAGAAATTGCCGAAACACTAGCAGAAACGGAAAAACACTAACGCAGATAATGCTAAAATACTGTGCAGAAACGCAAAACACTGTCCAAAAATGCCGATATACTGTGCAGAAATTTAGAAATGCTATGCAAAATGCAGAAAATGAAGAAACGCAGTGCACAAAATGCAAAAACACGATAAAAAATGTAAAAATAATGTTCAGAAATCAGAAACCTGCACACTATTTGTATGCTTCGTCAATTTTTGCTAGTCCAATCTTCCGCAGTTAGAAGTGAACCACCTAATAATAATAAAAGAAGAGACGTGTTATTTACTTTAAAATTTGCTTAACGCTCTAGGTAATACAATGGCAACATCATTACTCCAGGTAAACATCCATTTCACTCCTCTGGTAGTTTAGTTCATGTCACGATCCCAATTTCCCTCCGTATGATGTTGTGACGGCACCTAGTCTCTAAGACTAGGTAAGCCTAACACTTACTAAATAAATAGAAGAATTCGACCTTCAAATGAAAAATACGAGATAAAAATACTATACAAATTACAATTCCGAAATCGGTCATACAAGTCATAAGCTCTACTGAATTCTCTAAGACAATCCTTAAGTACAATTGTTCGGAATGGTAATCAAACAGTACAAAAATGAAATCAGAAGGTGACTCTGAGGCCTGCGAACGTGACGAGATGTTTACCTTGAGTCTTCACGGATCGACCAACCAGCTAATAATCAACAACAACCGTGACACTTGGATCTGCACAAAAATGTGCGGAAGCGTAACATGAGTACACCACACCGGTACCCAATAGTATCAAGAGTAACCTCAGTTAAGTAAAAGCGCAAAGTAGCACTTGGTTGTTGTATGAGATTGTGTGGACTGTTTTGGTGATGTATCACGATGGATATAAGGTTGGATATTGATGTAATATGCAGTGTTTTGGATAACGTGCGGCGACAAATAGCGACGGGGGCCCGCTTCACTAAGGCGAGAGGCGCGCAGCGAAGCGCTCGCCTTTTAGATGTGAAGGGACAATTTATACAAAAACATAAAATATTATATACATATAACTAAAAACTCAATAACAATAATATATTAATAAATATCATTCAAAAATTAAAGACTCAAAAATAAAGACTCAGACACAGAACCCAAAAATAAAATAAAGTTGTGGTCGAGAAACAGAGCAAAGAAAGAAAGAAAGAAAGAAGAAAAACAGAGTTGAAAGAGTCGATCACTGAAGAAAGAAGAAAGAAGAAGAAGAAGACAACAATGGTGAAGACGTGAAGTCGACCAGAGCTGAAATAGAAGAAGAAGAAGAAGAAAGTAGAAGAAGAAGAGAAGAAAAGAAAGTAACATACCTGAAGTGGTCGCTGATGGCTGATGATGGAAGAAGAAGAAGAAAATGTGAAACCCAAGCCCTAATTTTGTCGTTGAAGGAGAAAAAGTGGTCGTTGCTCGTAAGAAGTGAAACCCAAGCTCTAATTTTGTGTTTTAGTAAAAATTGCTGCATTTTCTTCCGTTATTTTCAAATAGCGACGCCTCTCAGCGCCTCTCGCTACACAGGCAGAGGAGCTCGCTTTTCTTCTTCGCATCGCAACAGCCCAGAAATGGCGACACTGTCTCACCTCGCGTCGCTACATCGCTAAATATTTACAACACTGGTAATATGTTTGTTGATATTTTGGACGTGTTGGTCTTGTTTGTGGATTTGAGGAAAGTGAAAAGAATAAGGGGAGGTGTTGTCCAAAATTTCGTAGATGAGCTAGTTGCTCATTTGTGTTGAGTTCTAGCTTCCGTAAGCTTAACAATAGTCCCTTATTGTTTGTTGTAGATTGAAGCAATAACGGGCTGAGCCGACGTCGTGTGGTTAGGTAAACGACAAGGGTATGTTAAGGCTATCCCTTCATTTTTTTTGGCATGATCCATATGATACAAATAAAACGAGCAAACGCACAACTTTCATAAATGCTTCTATTCATAGAAGTACTATGGGTACCTTTGTTTTTTATTCCCCATGTGTCCTATTATTATATCGTCTATTTATGGGCCTTAAAAAAATACGTAAATTGATAATATTTGTACGAAGGCATATTGATCTTATAACATTCCAAGAGATCTTACCGACTTACTTCATTATGCATTGCATTCATTTATACATGTGCATTGACTCATGACCAGATGTCGTTATATACGCGTATATTATATGTATATGGGATATGGCGAATTGTTACAGCGTTATATACGCATCACCACCTGATCAGCTGGTATACGTAGATGATTTTGCCCACAGAGGCCGAGATGATATGATAGGATGCCCTCAGAGGCTTGATGATGTTATGTACTCATATACATACGTATGCATAGTATGATATTTACACGCATATGCATGACATTATAAATGTTTCACGATTCACAGAGATATTCAGACTTACATGTCGAGTTTTTTAAACCATGTTTCTTTCATGCCTTACATACTCGGTACTTTATTTGTATTGACGACCCTTTTTCCTGCGAATGCTGCGTTTCATGCCCGCAGGTCCCGATAGACAGGTTGACAGTCCTCCTAGTAGGCTATCAACTCAGAGGAAGGTGCTGGTGCACTCCACTTCCTCCGAAGTTGCTTATTTGGCCAGTATGATTTTGACATGTATTGATTGGTATAGCGGGGCTCTATCCCGACCTTTATAACGTTTATGTACTCTTAGAGGCTTGTAGACATATGTCATGTATATGGATACTTGTATGACTTTATTGGTCTATGTTTTGAGTGTACAAATGATCATGTCGGTCTTATAGGCCCGTATGTCACGTGTATAAGTTTCTATATCACGTTGGGTCGTCCTATGTCTAGTATTCCTTTATATTTTAATCCATTTATCTCGTGATGGCCCTTTTGGACCATTTACCTATGATGGTGTGATAAGAAAGATATGTTATGTTGGTACTCGATTGAGTAAGGAACCGGATATCCGTCGCGGACCCTCCGATTTTGGTCGTGACAAGTACTTGAGCAGACTCATTGTAGATTCTCATCCTTCAAACGGTGTTTCCATCTCTATCATTCAATGGGGGTAGAATGATACATGGTACAAGATAAAAAGAGTAAAGCAGAGATTCTAACATATACAATGTCATGTGGTTCTTGGATAGATCATGCAGCAAATCTCCATTAAGATACAATCTGAACTAGAAATTCATCCCGTACTATGTACTCACAAAATTAAAGGTGAACCCTATGACATCTGAAATTATATAAAAATAAAAGCTTTTAGATATTCAAAGAAAATATTTGTACTGTCCTCCATTAAATTAATCTGGTGAAAGTTATAGAAACACATTTCATAACTTCTAAAAAGAAAGGGGCAAAGAAATAGAGTAAAGGGACGTACCGTGGCTGCCATGACAGACGAACAACGATCAGCGTCTAGAGATTTTCAAAGAGGACTACTGACGCGAGTCGGCGTCTCGGCGACAAGAAAGAGCACTAGCAATTTGAGAATATAAGCCGCAAGATGTTGATGTTCCCTTTTGACCCTTTAAAATTAGGGATTTCTTTAATCCCAATTGCCCTCATATCACGTTGTTTATAAATTTTAAAAAATATACTTATAGATAATAAAACGATGTTCTTTGACGTTTGTTTAAAAATTAACGAAAAAACATACAAAACAGAAATTATGTCGTAATCGGGAATGAAACTTGCAACCTTCAGTGACTTTTGACACCCCTTAACCATCGCACTGGAGGTTTGTATTGTGTCAAGGGACGTTAAACTCATTGTATATATTCTAATATTTTTAAAAAAAACCTATTTATATAATGTGCTTTTTCAGGGAAAGGGGTGTCAGCAATACCGCTCAGACAAGGGTAGCTCCGCCCCTACCGACTGCGTATACGTGCGTGTGTGTTTGGATCCAACAGTGATATGTAATAATCTGTTGAAAGATATTCTGATTGTTGCTGTTATTTTTGATATTCAAATAACGGTTTGAAAGTATTGTATAAATGTTTAGGAGTGGCTTTGGAAAGGAAGAGGGAGAATGGTTCGCCGGAGTATTGCCGACAAAGTTTTTGATGGGTTATTCATTGATAATTTTTCTGCTATTTGTTTATTCTTTCGATTCTCAGATTATGATTTGAAAGTGGTTTTGGGAAGGTAAGAGAAAGGAATAAAAGGGAAAGAAAGGAGTTACCGGATTAATATTGTCCATCGTGATTTTGGTGGGTCCGGTCTTTTAAAGGAAGAGAATATATATTATCCAAAAGTATAATTATATTTTTAGAATGGATTGTTGTCACCGCCCAAAAATTTCACCTCAGGCCGTGATATTGCCTTCCGATACTTCCTAAGCAAACTCACAAATAGTAGAATATAGTCCATATTCCTTTTATTACCAGAATAATATCCTGAATAAGGATAGGAATAACCGCCAAACAATATAATGTCTGATACAATCATAACATGATTCAAACACGACCGAATAGTACAACCGCAAAAACTAATTGACACAAGTACACGAGCAACTACTAAACAGGTACAAATTTTAAATACATGATCAAAACTATCTGAGATAATAAAAATAGACAGAAAATAATAAAAGTTAGAGACTCTGGTACTATGAAACGGATCCATGATGTGCAGCTCACCTTAAGTCCTTGAGCGAACACTAAGAATCAACAAGAGGCTCCGCTAGAATTCACCTGAGGATATGCACAAAAGAATATACATAAACATAGTATAAGTATATTATAATCGGTACCTAGTAAGTTCCACATCCAACCTTGAAGAAGTAGTGGTAAGGCTATAGACACCAAGATACTTACAAAAAATATATATATAATCGAACTTGAAACTGAAACAGTAAATTTCCTCATTAATAACATGTATTAAAGATATAACATAGTAGAAAGATATAAAGCGTACTTTTCCAGTTCAAGAAATAATCATATTGCTAATCAGATATGGTACTTAAAGATGGCCATTTTGACCTTTAGCTATCCTTTTGATAGTTTAGGACTTTGAATAGCTTTGTATGATGCATTACGATTTGCGTGTAGGGTTGATTTTGATGTTCGACAGGTTCATGATTAATTTGGAAAAGTGATTCTCAATTTGAAAGTCTTAAATTGAAAAAGTTGACCAAGGTTTGACTTTTGAGTAAACGACCCCGGAATTAGGAGTTGAAGGTTTCAATAGGTTCATATGGTCATTTTGGACTTGATCATGTGTTCTAATATGTTCCTAGAAGGTTTTGACTCTATTTGCCGAAAGTTGGCAATTTGAAGGTTTGAAGAGTTCTTAAGTTTGACAAATAATTGACTTTGATAATATCAAACTTTGTATGGTATTCCGAGCTTGGGTACATATTAGTGTTGTCATATTTGACTTGTGTGTGAAATTTGGTTCCATTACGAGTTGTCTATATATGATTTGACGCGTTCAGAGTTTGTTAAAGAAAGTTTGATGTTTGGAAAGGTTATTTGTTTGATTTGGGGTGGGATTCTTGGTTGTGATGATATTATATGTTTTTTGAGACCTTAATTAGGTTTGGTTTATGTTTACGGACTTATTGGTATAATTAAATGGGATCTCAGGTGGCTTGGATGAGTTTCAGACCACCCAAAACATGTTTGGTATTGCAGATTTTTGCTGGTACTAGTGTGCATCGCGATCGCAAAGCAAGTCTCACAATCGCGAAGAAGTTGGCGGGAGATATTTTGTTCTTCAGGAACACAACAGAAGTGTCACAAATGCGGAGAAGGAACTGGTGGCCAAGGGAGTTTGTTCTACCCGAATGTGAGAAAGGGGTCACGAATGTGAGTAGGAGGCAGCTGGGCAGCTTACTCTTTGTGAACGTGGTTGGGTGACCGCGAACACAGAGAAGTGGTTCACGACTGGCAAAATTTGGCTAGCACGAAGGCGTTGTGTCTTTCGTGAATGCGTAGGTATTCTATTTGTTATAAGTATGTGTTTATGGGAGCTACATACGCACGAGGTGTTGAGTGTACATACGTGTGCTAGATTTTAATAGGTCCGGGTAGACTTGACTTACACTATACTTTAATTATAGTACTTGAGTTAATATTGCCTGTTTAAATTCTTTAATTCACGTTTTAGCGTAAGACTAGATGGGTAGATTACCGATCTTTCCTGTTCTAGAGACTTGGCGTGCTACTTGATTAGCCACAGGAGTTATACCTTCTCTTATAGATTTACTCTTTTGTATACATTTGTTTGAAACTCTCATGATTATTCAGCTCGTAAGTATATTCACGATTTGGGCTAGTGGCTTATCACAAGTTTCAACACTCTTATAGAATCGGGTGGTTCGCCTCGGCAAAATTATGTAAAACTACTCTTATAAAATCGGGATGATCGCCTCAACGCTACTCTAATAGGATGGGCCTTTTCGCCTCGGCAAGATTATTGTAATACTACTCTTATGGGATCGGGTCGTTCGCCTTGGCAGGGTTATTGTAACCCCACTCTTATGGGATCAAGTCATTTGCCTCGACAAGATATTCTAAAACCATTCTTATGGGATTGGGTCGTTCGCCTCGGCAGAATCATGCATAATATTTCGATAGGGAGTCAGTACGTTTATGGGTATCTTGACTCAGATTTCGGCATTTGAACCTAATATTGGTCATATATATTCCATTCAAGACAATAATTGGTATTTGACGATTTCGTATTTATCCTTCTATCGTGCAACATGTTTTACATAATATTTATTTCATTGCTACTTCCCATGCTCCATACATGTCTATTTACTAATGTATATTTGATTATTCGACTACTAGTAGTGTTGATGTCGACCCCTCGCCACTACTTTTTCGAGGTTTGACTAGATACTTACTGGGTACGTGTTAATTTATGCACGCATACTATATTTTTGCACAAATTGTATATGTACTAAAACAGGTCTATCGGGTGGTTATACATGCACGTAGGCATAGATGTCGAGTAGAATTTGTGGTGAGCTACTTTATATGTTACGATCAGCAATAAATGGAGCCTCCTTTCTATTCATTTACTGTATTTTGTCTAATTTATATTCTAGATAGTTGTTGTAGTATTGTATATTCCCGTATATAGTCATGCACTTGTGACACCGAGTTTTGGGGATTTTAAACCATTGTTCATGGTTGTATTTTTGTTATGCCATTCGATTTTATGTCTTGGTCATATTCAAACCTTGAACATGGTTTTAGTATTTTACTATGAAAATGGGACGATTCTGCTTATTTATTTCATCATATGTTTTAAAATATTTGTGAACTATCGATCATTGTGTTAATTTATTGTTGGCTTGCCTGATGGAAGCGTTGGGCACTATCACGACCTATTATGAGAATTGGGTCGTGACAAAAGATGGCATGCTTCAAGCAATGGAGCCGAGGCCCAAACTAGCATATTTGGGTAATATGCAATAGTCAACATTTAAATGAATGTTTTTAAATGAATCAAGGATGTCTATGTATGTTCATGATTCTATCTTTTACCATGAGTGGTACAAGATCCATGTCCGCCGATAGATAATTCATTTATCACTTTAACGAATAGACCAATCATTTGTATATTTGAGCCTCGTTTTCCCATTTGATGCCCCCATATGTGTAGTTATTTTTATGTGACTTGCAGGGATGGTTAGTTTGATTTCGGGAAGGTTTTGGAGTGAATTGGAACATTTACCAAGGTTGAAAGCTTAAGTTATAAGAGTTGATCGGGGTTTGATTTTATTGTATACAACCTCGGAATAGTATTTTGATGGTTCCAATAGATTCATATAGAGATTTTGGACTTAGGCGTTTGTCCGAAGTTGGATTTGGAGGTCCCTAGGTTGATTTGGTTCTATATGGAAAAATGTGAAAGTTTGGAAAGTTCATAGGTTTGATCGGGAGTTGACTTTGAGGCTATCAGATTCAGATTGTTATTCCAAAAGATGGAAAAGGTTTTTTTTATGTTATTTGAGACTTGTGTGCAAAACTTGAGGTTATTCCGAGTTGTTTAGACGTGGTTCGGCATGCATTTTGAAAGTTTGAAAATAGATTAGTTCATTAAGCTTGAATCGAGGTTCAATTTATAGTTTTGATATTATTTTGTATGATTTGAGACATCAAGTAGGTCCGCGTTATATTTTGGGACTGGTTGGTGTGATTGGATGGGGTCCCAAGGGGCTCAAGTGTGTTTTAGGTGAGTTTTGAAGTATTTTGGAACTAGTTGGTAGTTCTGGTCTGATGTTTTTGTACCTGCGAGGTTTTGAGCGCAGGTGCGAGTCCATAGATGCGGGTAGGTGAGCGCTGGAGCAAATTTGGGCCAGGGGCAGGGAGTCCACATATGTGAAGCTTGGGGATCAGAATCAGTCCCGCACCTTCAAGGTTTTTCTGCAAGTGCAGCCTCGCAGAAGCGAGGTGTTGCATCGCAGAAACGGTTGGTCGGGGGAGTTTGCGAGCCATTTTCCGCAGGAACGGGCTCGCAGAAGCAAGCATTTTTTCTACAAAAGAGAAATCGCTAGGCATGGTTTATTTGTCAAGGGTTTAGCTTATTTTATCATATTTTGAGATTGGAAGCTCGGATTGGGGCGATTCACCACTTAGACTGGGGCAAGTGTTCTTAACTTAGATTTGATTTATTCATGATTCTATCTATGATTTTGGCCTTTGATTGATGAAATCTAAGGGAGAAATCGGGGTTTTATAAGGAATTTTTGGAAAATTAATTCTTAAGATTTGAACTCTGATTTGGAGTAGATTTTGGATAAAACTTGTCTATTTGGATCCGTATTGGAATGGATGATCAGGATTTGTGACTTTTGTCGAGTTATGGGAAGCGGGCTCGAGTTACTTTTTTGATATTTGATAAAGATTTGAGTCTTTATTACTTTGAATCGATTCCTATAGCCGTGTTTGATATTATTGAGTTGTTTTTGGCTAGAATTAACCTCTTCGGAGGCGGATTCAAGAGGCAAAGGATTTTTAGAGTATTGATTTGGATTGTTTGATGTAAGTATCTCGCCGAACCTTGTGTAGGGAAAATACTCTTTAGGATTCGGCCTTAATTGTTTATTAGTGTTAAGTAAACAAGATACATGAGGTGAAGAGTGTGTATACGGGTGCTATGTATGGCTTATGACCAGATTAGACCTTAGGCTATTAATATATTTTAATTTGAGAATGTGCTTTAAATGAAACATGCTTAATTACTTTGTGACTACATGAATATGATTGCTACAATTAATTTAGCCATAGTCATGCTTTATATGTTGAACACTCATCTATATTTTTATTATTGTCATGTCCTTGTGCACCTTGTTGATAAATTGTGAACTTTTATATTTGATGAAAATTTTGCAATATTAGTTTGTGATAATTATGGCACATGTGAACATATTGGTTAGATTGATTGGGTGTTGGCACAAGGTCTTTTCCATGCGATTGTGGTTTTTTTTGTGCGCATAGGGAGAAATAAGGGCAATGTTTTCTCTGGTTGCCCATGTGGCTAGATAAGGGTGGTGAAATGCGCATGTGGCGAAATAAGGGTGGTCTTTATTGTTATTTGCACATGCGATGAAATAAGGGTGGAATTGTTGGTGATATTATATGATGATTTGGGGGCGAGTCTCTTGATGATGTTTATGTATTGAAACGGGAATAATATTTTGATAATATACGTGTTCTTTTCTTAAAACTCAGTCATGTATTTTAATTAATTGCTAGTTGAACTTTACATGCCTTCATATGCATCCACTTCCATTTAATGTTTTTGTTGTCAAAGATGGAATTTTCTGCATTGAGTTATTATCACATGTTCTAACGAGATTGTTGATATTATTTTCCATTACATGTTATGTTGCCAATTATTAATACATTGCACATGTTATTTGACAAATGATTATCATATGACTTGAATGTTTGTCACGGCCCAAAAACCACTATTCCGGTTGTGATGGCTCTTAAATCACTTGTTAGGCAATCCGGGCATGACAAAGCGCAACAAGATAACAAAAATTAATGAAATTGGTACAAATCTTAAGCCAAATGTCATAAATAAACCGCATCGACACATAAAATGCCCCATAACTAGTAATACAAAGTCATGATCACTATAATAGAAGTACAAGTCCAAAATATGCAGTGAAAATATTGTTTGAGTAATAATAACAACAACTGAAATTGAAAGAGACGTCAAAGACTGCAATGTGGATGTAGCTCTACCTCGTCTCTCAGCAACTTGCAGCAACATCACAACGGTTGTCGACTAGGTCCAACACCTAAATTTGCATAACTAAGTGCAGAGTGTAGTATGAGTACAACCGACCCCATGTACTCAGCAAGTATCATAAATAAATTTGGAAAGGTAATAGTGGCAAAAATCATCAATGATACTCGCAAAAAACCTTCTCAGATCATGAAATTCACAAGTACACAACGATAGTACTATCAAAACATAAACACGGATAAAATCACCTCAGATCACAAAGAAATAATGTGCCAAGTCCTGTATCAGTTACAACCCGACATATATAGAAGATATGCATATATTATCAAGTCTTGAGTGCACAGATAGACATATAGAGAAGATCTGTACCGTGTTTACACTTATCTAACCAAAAAGCATATAGAGAAGATATGCACCGTGCTCCCACTAATAGAACCAAACAACATATAGAGAAGATATGCACGGAAAAACATGTATATAGTCCAAATCTAACATATAGAGAAGATATGCGAATAAAAACATGTAAACATCCAAGGTATTAAAAAATAGAGAAGAGATACAATAGCCAAACACTGATCAGCTTTCCTCATACCGCTGCATGGACAACTCATATGCTGCATATATATAAACTGCACGAACTGCTCATATGTTATCTATCACGACCCCAAAACCACCCTGGCTGTGATGGCGCCTATCGCGATGCTAGGCTAGCCAAATTCACCACTTATAGCATAATGAAACCTTTCGTTCAAATCATTACTAAATCGATATTTCATAAAAATTTCCATTTAAGCATTTCAAAACAAGCAAGGATATACTAAACCTTAAATACAACTCAAAATCCCAGAGTCACTAGTCATGAGCAACTAAACTAAAGATAAAAGTCTGGGAAAATATTTTTTATAAAAAGTAGGAATGAGAAAGGCCAGGCTGCGGACGCCGTTCAACTACCTCGAGAATCTCCGAAACACTCTGAGACAGGGAAGACCAACTCTCACTCTGATGCCCTGGCACCTGAATCTTCACACAAGGTGCACGGAGTAATGTGATTACGCCAACTCAGTAAGTAATAAATGTAAATAAAGACTGAGCAGTAAGAGACACGTAAACACGCGTCATAAATTCACGGTAAGTATAATCTTTCTTCCCAATAATACATATATATCAAATCATCACACTTAAAAACCGATTTCAGTAAAAGTCATTTGAGAATATTCTTCCAACAATTTCAACGGAATTAAAAGAAATTTAGAGTAAAAGTGATGAAAATCATAAATAGCCTCTCGGGAAAAACATTTATCATAAATGCCCCTCGGGCGTAACATCACTCAGAATCAGCCCCTCGAGCTACCTCATAATCAGTCCCTCGGGCAACCTCACAACCACTCATGCCTCCCCATCACTCGGCACTCGCACTAAGTAGGTATCTGGGCTCATTGGGGGTGTACTGACTCCGCAGGGACTCTTACAACACAACCGCTATAATAAACATCTCGTGGCATAATCAAACAGGCCCGCGTTCTCTCATATATCATAAAACAGTACAACATGCTACAACATGCAGCCCGACCCCATGTTATCCTCACAACACAGGCCCTCAGCCTCACTCAGTCAGAAACCTATCAAGCCACTCGAGCTATCAGTAAAACAGGGTGCTCGGTGCAAAATATCATTTTATGCATCAAATGGAGTAAATAAGACTGAGTTTTGAAATCAGTAAAACATAGCATGACTGAGTACAAATCCTAAATCAACACAGTGAGGAAATAGCAGTAAAAATCCCCTAAGGGTCCAAATAACTTGGTACGAGGCCCAAATATGGCATTTAGCCCAAAACATAATAATATTTTCTAAAACACAAAACATCATATAGTTTCCAGTCAAATATGCAACTTAATAGTTGCTACGAGATGGACCAAGTCACAAATCCCCAACGGTGCACGCCACACGCTCGTCATCTAGCATGTGCGCCACTTCAAAATAGTGAAATGATGTGAAATCCAGGGTTTCATACCCACAGGACAAGATTTACAATCATTACTTACCTCGATCCGAACGAGAATCTACTCCGCGATGCCATTGCCGCTCGACTCGGCCTCAAATTGCCCTGACTCTATTCTTAACCAGATTCGTAACATCAATATACACTAAAGGAACAAAACCCATGCGAAAATAATCAAATTACATAAAAAATCTCGAAATTGACCAAACCCGACTCTCGGGCCCACATCTCGGAATCCGATAAAAATCACATCACCGGAATCCTTATCCTCCCACGAGTCCATGCATACCAAATTTAGTAAAAACTAACCTCGTTTGACCCCTCAATCACCGAATTCTTAGTCTCAAATTCCAAGCCCTGATTTCCCAAATTTTGTACCCTTGAGTCTCACAATTTCATGTTTAATCAGTCAAAATCTACCATAGAATCAAGTTTTAGGTTAAAAAACATTACATCAAAGTGATTCCCCTTGAATCCCTCTTCAAAATCCCTCAAAAAGCTCTAAGTCCAAACAAAAAGGGTGGAAAATAACCCAAATTTCATGGAGTCTCATATTTATATGCTCTGACCAGGGATTCCGCATCTGCGGCCCATACACCGCATCAGCGGAAAATAATCTTGTTTTGCGGATTCCACTTACCCAGCCCAAATCTGCACCTGCGATCACCACCACATACCTGCGGTCCCGCAGGTGTGCCCACTATCCCGCTTCTGCAGAAAGACCCTAGGCCTCCAAACTCCACACCTGCGACCACGCAGGTGCGGAAAACGAGAAGAGTTACACCAGCAGCCCTTTTGCTGCATTTTCCAACTTTCAACTTCCGTTAACTATCCGAAATAAATCCCGAGCCCCTCGGGGCCTCAACCAAATATACCAACACATCACATATCATTCCATGAACTTAGTCGAACCCTCAGAACACTCAAAACAATATTAAAACAGTAAATTAACCCAAAATTCAAGCCTAAGGATTTCTAAACTTCCGAAATTTGCCAACGATGCCGAAACAAACCAAACCACGTCCGAATGACCTAAAATTTTTCACACACATCATAAACGACATTATGAACCACTCTAACTTCAGGAATTCCATTCCGACTCTGATAGCTAATTTTCCACTGCTGATCGAAAATCGCCAAAAAATCTAATTTTGCCAATTCAAGCCTAATTCTACCACGGACCTCCATTCTGAACACGCTCCTATGTCCCAAATCACCTAACGAAGCTATCTGAACCATAAAAACCCAATTCTGAGATCATTTACCTATAAGTCAACTTCCGATTGATTTTTCCAACTAATTAACCATCTTAAGAGATTAAGTGTTTCATTTCTCTCCACAACCACTCTGAACCCAAACCGATCAACCTAACACAACATAAAAGAGCTGAACCACACAAAATGAAGCAAAAATGGGGGAAACATGGCTAAAACTCTCGGAACAACCGATCGGGTCGTTACATCCTCCCCCTATTAAACAAACGTTCGTCCTCGAACGAGTCTAGAAACATACCTGGAGTCTCAAATAGGTGTTGATATCTTCTCCTCATCTCCCGCTCGGTCTCTCAGGTGGCCTCCTCCATAGGCTTCCCTCTCCACTACACCTTAACTGAACCTATATCCTTTGACCTCAACCTTCTGACTTGTCGACCCAAAATAACCACTGGCTCCACATCATAAGTCATATCATCCTATAGCTGAACCGTGCTGAAGTCCAAAACATGGAATGGTCCACCAACATACTTCCGAAGCATGGAAACATGAAACACCGGATGCACACTCGACAAGATGGGTGGCAAAGCAAGTCTTTAAGACACCTCCCCTACCCTCTGAAGCACCTCAAAAGGTCCAATGAACCGGGAGCTCAACTTGCCTTTCTTCCCAAACCGCATAACACCCTTCATGGGTGATACATTTTGCAGAACCTTCTCCCCGACCATGAATGATACATCACTGACCTTCCTGTCTGCATAACTCTTCTGCCTAGACTGCGCCGTGCGAAGCCGCTCCTGAATCAACTTCACCTTATCTAAAGCATCCTGCACCAAATTTATGCCCAAGATCCTAGCCTCACCCGGCTCAAACCAACCGACCGGAGATCTACACCTCCTCCCATATAAAGCCTCGTACTGAGCCATCTGAATACTTGACTGATAGCAATTATTATATGCAAACTCCGTGAGTGACAGAAACTGGTCCCATGAACCCCCAAAATCAATGACACAAGCGTGCAACATGTCCTCCAATGTCTGAATAGTGTGCTCGGACTGCCCGTCTGTCTGAGGATGAAAGGTTGTGCTCAACTCAACCTGAGTACCCAACTCTCTCTGCACAGCCCTCCAAAACTACAATGTGAACTGAATACCTCTATTAGAAATGATGGAAACTGGAACGCCGTGCAGCCGAACAATCTCTTGGATATAAATCTCAGCTAACCGCTCCAAAGAATAAGTAGTACCAACAGGAATGAAGTGCGCAGACTTGGTTAGCCGATCCACAATAACCCAAATATCATTGAACTTTCTCGAAGTCCGAGGGAGCCCAACTACAAAGTCCATGGTGATCTGCCCCCACTTCAACTCCGGAATATCCAACCTCTACTGCAATCCACCTGGTCTCTAGTGCTCATACTTTACCTGCTGGCAGTTGAGACATCGAGCTACAAATCCAACAATATCCTTTTTCATCCGCCTCCACCAATAATGTTGTATCAGATCCTGATACATCTTTGCGGAACCCGGATGGATGGAATACCGCGAGTTGTGGCCCTCCTTAAGATCAACTCCCGAAGCCCATCTACATTAGGCACACATATCCGACCCTGCATCCTCATCACACCATCATTACTAATGGCCACATCCCTGGCATCATCTCGCCGGACCCTATCCTGAGGAACGAGCAAATGTGGGTCATCATACTGGTGCTCTCTGATACGGTTAAAAAGAGAAGACCTAGAGGCTACACAAGCTAATACCCGGTGGGGATCCGATAGATCCATCCTCACAAAATGGCCCGCTAAGGCCTGGACATCAAGCGCTGATGGTCTCTCTACTGCTGGATGGTATGCTAGACTCCCCCAAACTCTATGCTCGACGACTCAAGGCATCGATCACTACATTGGCCTTCCTCGAATGGTATAAAATAGTGATATCATAGTCCTTGAGAAGCTCCAACCACCTCCGCTGACGCAAATTCAGATCCTTCTGCTTAAACAGGTGCTGCAGACTATGGTGATTAGTAAAAACCTCATAATGAACCCCATATAAATAATGACGCTAAATCTTCAAGGCGTGAACAATGGCTGCTAACTCAAGATCATGCACTGGATAATTCTTCTCATGAGTCTTTAACTGGCGCGAGGCGTAGGAAACCACCCTACCCTGCTGCATCAATACACAACCAATGCCTATCCTCGAGGCATCACAATACACGGTATAAGAACCTGAAGCTGATGGCAAAACTAACACTGGAGATGTGGTCAAAGAAGCCTTGAGCTTCTGAAATCTCTCCTCACACTCGTCCGACCACCTGAACGGAGCACCCTTCTGGGTCAATTTGGTCAAGGGTGAAGTAATAGAATAAAACTCCTCCACAAAGAGACGACAATAGCCCATCAAACTAAGGAAGATCCTAAACTCCGTAGCTGAGGAAGGTCTGGGCCAACTGTGCACTGCCTCTATCTTCTTCGGATCTACCTGAATAGCCTCACTGGACACCACGTGCCTCAAGGAAGCTACTGAGCCAAGCCAAAACTCACAATTAGAGAATTTCGCATAAATCTTCTCCTCCCTCAATCTCTGCAATACAACTCTCAAATGTTGAGCGTGCTCCTCTTGGCTACGAGAGTACACTAGGATATCATCAATGAAAACAATAATGAAGGAATCCAAGTATGGGTGAAATACACTATTCATCAAATGCATGAATGCTGCTGGGGCATTGGTCAGCCCAAAAAAATCATCAAAAACTCATAATGGCCATAACAGATCTTGAAACCGTCTTGGGAATATCTAAATCCCGAATCTTCAGCTGATGATACCCGGATCTCAACTAAATCTTAGAGAACACCCTGGCTCCCTGAAGCTGGTCAAACAAATCATCAATACGAGGCTAAGGATACTTATTCTTGACTGTAACCTTGTTCAACTTCCTGTAGTCAATACACATTCTCATGGAACCATCCTTCTTCTCCATAAATAACACCAGTGCACCCTAAGGTGACACACTAGGGCGAATAAACCCATTATCTAGGAGTTCCTGAAGCTGCTCTTTCAATTCCTTCAACTCTGCCGGTGCCATACGATATGGTGGAATAGAAATAGGCTGAGTGCCTGTCACCAAATCAAAACCAAAATCAATATCCCTGTCAGGCGGCATGCCCGGCATGTCTGCAGGGAACACATCTGGAAAATCACGGACCACAGGAACATAATCAATAGTGGGAGTCTCAGCACTGACATCCCTCACAAAAGGCAAATACGATAAACGCCCTTTCTCCACCATACGCTGAGCCTTCAGGTATGAAATCACTCTACTAGGCACATAATCAATGGAACCTCTCTACTCAACCCTCGGAAATCCCGGCTTCGCTAAGGTCATGGTATTAGCGTGACAATATAGAACAACATGAATGGATATAGCCAATCCATGCCCAATATCAAATCAAATTCAACCATGCTAAGGAATAATAGATCCACTCGGGTCTCCAGACCCCTAAAAGATACCACACATGACCGATACACGCGGTCCACAATAATAGTATCACCCACCGGAGTCGACACATGAATAGATGTAACTAAGGACTCGCCGGGCATATCTAGAAAATAAGCAAAATATGACGAAACATAGGAATATATGGAACCAGGATCAAATAAGACCAAAGTATCTTGGTGACTAACTGAAACAATACCTGTAATCACGACATCTGAGGCCATAGAATTTGGTCGGGCTGGAAGTGCATAAAAACGGGCGTGACCTCCACCTGATCGACCTCCCCCTCTAGGGCGGCCTTTAGCTGCCTGACCTCCAGCCTAGCTGCCTGGGCGGGTGGTGAAACAATTGGAGCTGAAGTCAACAGATGACCCCTCTGTTGAGATGGACCACCATGGCGACGAGGAGACTGCCTCCACACGTGCCCAAACTCTCCACACTCAAAACAACTCCCTGGTGCTGGAGATGGGGACTGAAGGGAACCCCTAACACCAGGATAACCACTAAAAGAACCAGGCATAGATGAACCCTAAACCGATGGTGCACGAGATGAACTCTGGGTTGAAAGGGCACTGAATGATGAGCGGCCCGGATGACAACTGCGGGGACCATGCCCCGATGATGCACCACTATAAGCTGCACGAGCTGGCTGAGAAGGCCTAAATGGGCGGCCTCTGCTATGCTGAAACTGACCTCTGGAGGGAACACTACAAAGCTACCAGATCCCCGAGGCCTCTTGGACTCCCTCTTATCTCGCTCCTGGCGATGAACTGACTCGATCTCACGGGCAATATCAACTAATAACTCAAAAGTAGCACCTGATGCCCTCTCTCTGGTCATAAGAATCCAGAGCTGATATGTGAGGCCATCCATGAACCTCCTGATCCACTCTCTCTCTCTGTAGGAACCGACCAAATAGCATAACGGGATAGCTCTGAAAATCTCATCTCATACTGCATCACAGTCATATCATCCTGGCGCAGCTGCTCAAATTGCTTGCGCAACTCCTCTGTACGGGACTGTGGTACATACTTCTCTAGGAAAGAGTGGAAAACTGCTGCCAGGTAAGGGGCGCTGCACCAATATACCTACACCTCTCATAAGCCTCCCACCAAGTAAAAGCAGCTCTTGAAAACTGGAAAGTAGTGAACGAGACCCCATTGGTCTCCAATATACCCGTTGTACGAAGCATCCTCTGATACTTATCCAAGAATCCCTGGGCATCCTCGCCCTCAGCACCACTGAAAGTCAGAGGCTGAAGTCTACCAAACCTCTCCAATCTACGTTGCTCGTCATCAGGCATACTGGAATCACATAGTCCTGAGTAGGTGCAACCGGCTGAGCTGGAGGTGCCTCCGGTGACTGAGGTCCCCGAATAACCTACTCAGGTGTACGGGCAGCAGGATCTGAGTGCCTTCCCCGGCCTGAGAAGTAGCTATTGTAGTAGAAACATCGACCGCCTGTGCAAGCCTGGTGCACACGGTCAAAATCTGAGCCAAGGTCTCCTGAAGACCCGGAATAACAATACGTACTGTCGGTGCCTGGGCCGGTCCCACTGGAACATTTGCGGCTGGGACCTGATCTGGAATAACAAGTGGGTCTATGGGTTCTTCCCCGGATGCTGCGTGGGTTGCACCTCTACCACGGCCTCGACCCCTCGTGGGTCCCACTAGTGGTTGATCGCCCTACCCGGTAGCATGTGTCCTCACCATCTGTGAGAGAATGAAACGACAGAAGTTTAGTTACCAGAATCAACAGATTGGCATGACAAGAATTCAAGAATATGAGATTTTTCCTAAGGGTTCTGTAACCTCTCGAAGATAAGTACATACATCTCTGTACCGATCCACGAGACTCTACTAAACCTGCTCATGACTGGTGAGTCCTATGTAACCTAGCTCTGATACCAACTTGTCACGACCCCAAAACCACCCTTGTCATGATGGATCCTATCGTGATACTAGGCTAGCCAAATTCACTACTTATAGCATAAAGAAACCTTTTGTTCAAATCATTACTAAATCGATATTTCATGAAAATTCAGTTTAAGCATTTCAAAACAAGCTAGGATATACTAAACATTAAATACAACCCAAAATCTCGGAGTCACTAGTCATGAGCAACTAAACTAAAGATATAAGTCTGGGAAAATAAATGCTATAAAAAGTAGGAAGGAGAAAGGCCAGGCTGCGGATGCCGTGCAGCTACCTCGCGAATCTCCGAAACACTCTGAGACAAGGAAGACAAACTCTCACTCTGATGCCCTGACACCTGAATCTGCACACAAAGTGCATGGAGTAATGTAAGTATGCTAACTCAGTAAGTAATATATGTAAATAAAGACTGAGCAGTAAGAGACACGTAAATACACATCATAAATTCACGGTAACTACAATTTTTTCTTCCCAACAGTACATATATGTCAAATCGTCACGCTTAAATACCAATTCGGTAAAAGTCATTTGAGAATATTCTTCCAAAAATTTCAACAGAATTTCAAGAAATTTCGAGTAAAAGTGATGAAAATCATAAATAGCCTCTCGGGCAAAACATGTATCATAAACCGCCCCTCGGGTGTAACATCACTCAGAATCAGCCCCTCGGGCTACCTCATAATCAGTCCCTCGAGCAACCTCACAGCCACTCATGCCTCCCCATCACTCGTCACTCGGCACTCGCTCTAAGTAGGTATCTGCGCTCATTGGGGGTGTATGGACTCCGCAGGGGCTCCTACAACACAACCTCTATAATAAGCCATCTCGTGGCATAATCAAACAGGCCCGCGACCTCTCATATATCATAAAATAGTACAACATGCTGCAGTGCGCAGCCCAATCCCGTGATATCCTCACAACACAGGCCCTCGACCTCACTCAGTCAGAAATCTCTCAAGTCACTCGGGCTATCAGTAAAAAACATGGTGCTTAGTCCAAAATATCATTTTATGCATAAAATGGAGTAAATAAGACTGAGTTTCGAAATCAGTAAAACATAACATGACTGAGTACAAATCTTAAATCAACATAATGAGAAAATAGCAGTAAAAAGTTAAGGGTCCAAATAACTTGGCACGAGACCCAAATATGGCATTCAGCCCAAAACATAGTAATATTTTCTAAAACACAAAACATCATATAGTTTCCAGTCAAATATGCAACTTAATAGTTGCTACGGGATGGACCAAGTCACAAATCCCCAACGGTGCACGCCACACGCTCGTCATCTAGCATGTGTGACACTTCAAAATAGTGAAACGATGTGAAATCTGGGGTTTCATACCCTCAGGACAAGATTTACAATCATTACTTACCTCGATCCAAACGAGAATCTACTCCTCGATGCCCTTGCCGCTCGACTCGGCCTCAAATCGCCCCGACTCTATTCTAAACTAGATTCATAACATCAATATACGCTAAAGGAACAAAATCCATGCGAAAATAATCAAATTACATCAAAAATCCTGAAATTGGCCAAACCCGACCCCCGGGCCCACATCTCGGAATTCGATAAAAATAACATCACTGGAATGCTTATCCTCTCACGAGTCCATGCATACCAAATTCATCAAAAACTAACCTCGTTTGACCCCTCAATCACCCAATTTTTAGTCTCAAATTCCAAGCCCTAATTTCCCAATTTTCACCCTTAAGTCTCACAATTTCATGTTTAATCAGTCAAAATCTACCATAGAATCAAGTTTTAGGTTCAAAAACATTACCTCAAAGTAATTTCCCTTGAATCCCTCTTCAAAATCCCTCAAAAATCTCCAAGTCCGAACACAAAGCGTGGAAAATAACCCAAATTTCGCGAAGTCTCATATTTATATACTCTGACCAGGGATTCCGCATCTGCGCTCTCCGCTTCTACGGAAAACAATCCGCTTCTGCGGATTCCACTTACCCAACCTAAATCTGCACCTCTGATCATCTCGCACCTGCGGGCCTGCAGGTGCGCCCACTCTCCCGCTTCTGTGGAGAGAACCCAGGCCTCCAAAATTCGCACCTGCGACCACAAACCGCACCTGCGATCTCCCTTCCGCAGGTGCGGAAAGCCAGAAAAGTTATACCAACAGCCCTTTTGCTGCATTTTCCAACTTTCAACTTCCGTTAGCCATCCGAAATAAATCTTGATTCCCTAGGGACCTCAACCAAATATACCAACACATCACATATCATCCCACGAACTTAGTCGAACCCTCAGAACACTCAAAACAACATCAAAATGCTAAATTAACCCGAAATTCAAGCCTAAGGATTTCTAAACTTCTGAAATTTGCTAACGATGCCGAAACAACCCAAACCACATACGAGTGACCTGAAATTTTGCACAAACATCATAAATGACATTATGAACCTACTCCAACTTCCAGAATTCAATTCCGACCCCGATAGCTAATTTTCCACTGCCGACCAGAATTCGTCAAAAATCCAATTTCGCCAATTCAAGCCTAATTCTACTACGGACCTCCGAATAACATTCCAAACATGCTCCTAAGTGCCAAGTCACCTAACGAAGCTATCCAAACCATAAAAATCCAATTCCGAGATCATTTACATATAAGTCAACTTCCGGTTGACTTTTCCAACTAATTAACCATCTTAAGAGACTAAGTTTCTCATTTCTCTCCACAACCACTCTGAACCCGAACCGATCAACCTAAAACAACATAAAAGAGCTGAACCACACAAAATGAAGCAAAAATGGGGGAAATATGGCTAAAACTCTCAGAACGACCGATCGGGTCGTTACATTATCATAACTCGGGTCCGCACAAACCACTCATGTGCTATCAACCCAATTCTTATCACACAGAAAGCACATAGAAGAACATATGTTCATGAGTAATGAATATCAAATTTCATGAACAGGGACCGATATAAGTGACTAAGGTGTAGGCATGTGCGTAGTATACTACCATAGTTCAAATTAGGCGATTACGCCACAAAATAGCAAGTATCATGTTTGACAGGAAATTAGCCTACAAGTAACCTCTAGCATGATTTAATAAGCTCACAAGGGGGTACAAACATAAGAAACATGATATCATGAAGCTTAGAAATCAATTCAAGGCATAACATAGCCTAAGCACTACCCCGAGAATGGGTAAAACCCCGGTGCACGCACATGGGCTCCACCTCTCTCATATGCGCCACCCATAGCACGTAGGCAACACTAATAACTCAGAAAACTAGTGCCTCAACCAAGTTTAGGAAATATACTTACCTCAAATAAGCCAAATCAACACTCTAAAACCACTTTCCTATGCGAACCGGCCTCCGAATGGCTCGAATCTAGCCAAAAGCAACTCAATAACATTAAATAAGGCCATAGGAAACAACCCCAAGAATAAAGCTTTGATCTTATACAATTTCACAAAGTCAAACCGGGCTCGCACCCTTGAACCCAACAAAACTCACAAACTGTGAACACCCAATCAAATATGAGTCCAACCATATAAGTTTCATCCACTTCCGACTTCGAATCGGGGTTCAAATCCCAATTTTTTATTTTAGAAAAGTTTTTCCAAAACCCCTAATTTTTCCCAATTAGATTCATCAATAAAACTCTAAAATCAAGGATGGAATCATGAATAATAATAAAAACCGAGTCAAACACACTTACCCTAATCCAAGTCGTGAAAATTGCCTCTAAAATCACCCAAATCCGAGCTCCCAATCTCAAAATATGATAAAATAGGTAAAAGTCATGAAATTCATCTCTTAAAAGGTCTGTCCAAGTGTTCCCTACGCAAACCGGCATGTGCCTCGTGTTTGCAAAGCACAAAAGATGCCTTTACGTTTGTAGACACCACCTCGCGAATGCGATGAAAAATTCTCTGACCCTATACGAACGCAACCAGGACCTCGCAAATGGGTAGGCCAACCACCCCTAACTCCCAGCTGCTTGGCGAATGGGGAGCCCAACCACAAATGTGATGAAGGGCAATAGTCTATTTCACACTTTCCCTCCGCGAACGTGACTGCCATGTCGTGAATTCGATGAAGGAACCAAACACCTGTAAAATCTACAACTTTTCAAAATTCTTGGGGTGGTCAGAAACCCACTCGAGCCCCCGTCCAATCACACAACAACTCCATAATAATTATCGTATTCAAAGTCTCCTAAGACATACGGTAATACACAACAACAAATCAAATGCCAAAACTCAAATAAAACGTCTCTTAAGTTCAAGAACATTCCAACTTCAGAAGTGTATGATTCAAGCCTGATCAATCAGGAATGAACCCAAAATTTTCACACAAGTCCCAAATGACAAAATGAACCTATTCCAATTTCCGGAACCAAAATATAGATAGAATAATATTAAAGTCAACTCCCTCAAACGTATGAACCTTCCAAACCTTCAAATTTCCAACTTTCAACATTTAGGGCCAAATCAACTGAGGAACCTCCAAATACAAATCTGAACATATGATAAGTCCAAAATGACCATACAAACCTATTGAAACCATCAAAATGTGAATCCGAGAATGTTTACACGAAAGTCAAATCTTGATCAAGTCATATAACTTAAGCTTCCAACCTTGGAACTAAGTGGTCCAATTCACTCCAAAACCTTGTTGAACCCAAAAAAACCATCCCCACAAGTCACATAGAACCAAATACACATATGACGAGCATCAAATAGGGAAACGAGGATAAAATACACAAAGCGATCCATCGGGTCGTTACATTCCCCCCTCCACCCTAAACAAACCTTCATCTTCCAACGAGTTTAGAGTCATACTTGAAATGCTGAAAAAGGTGAGGATACCTGCTACGCATATATGGCCATTGGATCCTCATCATAAGTCAAGTCCTTTTCCTACTACATCGAGCTGAAATCCAACACATGTGACATATCCTCGTAGTACTTCTGAAGCATAGAGGCATGGAACATTAGATGGACTCCCCATAAGCTAGGTGGAAAGGAAAGTCTATAACCTCACTAACTCTCTCCAAGACCTCAACTTTCCCTTCTTCCGGAACTTCATCACAACCTTCATGTGAAAAAATTTGAGTAGAACCCTCTCAGCTACAATGAATGACACATCACGAGGCTTCCTATAATCATAACTCTTTTGCCTAGACTGCGCTGTATAGAGCAGCTCCTGAATTAATTCACTTTCTCTAATGCATCACGAACTAAATTAGTGCCCAATAACCTAGCCTCTGTAGGCCCAAACCAACCAACCATAGAACGACGTCGCCTCCCATATAAGCCCTTAGACGAAACCATTTGGATACTCAACTGATAATCTTTGTTGTAATCGAACACTGTTAACAGAAAAAAATGATCCCACTCACCCCTGAAATTAATGACACAGGCTCGCAACATGTCCTCCAAGATCTGAAATGTCGTACTCAGCTCAACCTGCATGCTGAACTCATGCTGCATGGCTCACAAAAAATGTGATGTGAACTGAGTGGCTCGATCTGAGATAATAGACACGGGCACACCATGCAGACAAACAATATCTCCAAGATGAATTTGACGCAGTTGCTCTAAAGTGTAGGAAGTCATGACTGAAATGAAGCGTGCAAACTTGGTTAGTCTGTCCACGATGACCCACACATCATCAAATCTCCTAAAGGTCCATGGCAGCCCGACCACCAAAATACATAGTGATATGCTCCCACTTCGACTCCGGTATAGCTAACATCTTAAACAAACCATCAGGTCTCTAATGCTCATCCTTCACCTGCTGACAGTTCAAACACTATGCAACATGCTCAATAATATCCTTCTCCACCACTAATGTTGGCTTAAATCACGGTACATATTTGCGGCACTCAGATGAATGAAATACCATGAACTATGGGCCTCCTCAAAATTCATCTTACGTAATCCATCCACGTTAGGCACACAAATACAGCCTTGAATCCTCAATACCCCATCATCAGCAATAGTCACTTCCTTAGCATCACCGTGTTGTACTGTGTCCCTAAGGACAAGAAAGTGGGGATCATCATACTGACGCGCCTGGAGGTGCTCAAAATGGGAGGACGGTGATACAACACAAGCAAAGACTCTGTTGAGCTCCTAAATATCCAATCTCACGAACCAGTTGGCCAAATCTTGAACATCCATATCTTATGGCCTCTCCCCGATGAGAATAAAATCAAGACGCCCTATGCTCTCCGCCTTTCTACTCAAGTCATCGGCCACCACATTGACTTTTTTTGAATGATAAAGAATAGTGATATCATAGTCTTTCAATAGCTCCAACCACCTCCGTTGCCTCAAGTTCAAAGCATTTTGCTTGAATAGATGTTTAAGGCTTCAGTGATTCGTGTACACCTCAGAAGACCCACCATAATATAATGCCTCCAATCTTAAGCGCGTGAACAATAGGTGCTAACTCCAAATAATGCACCGGGTATTTCTTCTCGTGGGGATTCAATTGCAAAGAATAGGCAATCACTCTACCATCCTGCATCAACATAAACCCAATGCCAACCTGTGAAGTATCACAATAGACTATATATGAACCTGATCCCGAAGGCAAAACCAGAACTGAAATTGTAGTCAAGGCAGTTTTGAGCTCCTAAAGTCTCTCCTCACACTCGTCAGACCATCTCAATAGGGCACCCTTCTAAATCAAATTAGCCAATGGGGCTGCGATAGATGAAAACCCCTCCAAAAATGATGATAATACGCTTCCAACCCTAAGAAACACTAAATCTCTATAGCGGTAGAAGGTTTGGGCCACCTATGAATTGCCTCAATCTTATTTAGATTCACCTTAATCCCCTTACTGGACACCACGTGACTCGAGAATGACAATCGAGCCTAACTACAACTCGCACTTGGAGAACTTGGCATATAGCTTCTTTTCCCTCAAAATCTGGAGCACAATCCTCAAATGTTTCTCATGCTCCTCTGAAGCTACGATATTACACCAATATATCATCAACAAACACAATGACGAAGGAATCTAGGTAAGGCTAAAACACGATGTTCATCAAGTGCGTAAAAGTTGTTGGGGGCATTGGTAAGCCCAAAAGACATCACCAAGAACTCATATTGCCCATAATGGGTCCTGAAGGCCGTCTTAGGAATATTTGAAGCCCTGATCTTCAACTGATGGTACCCCGATCTCAAGTTAATCTTTGAGAATACTGTAGTACCCTGAATCTGATCAAATTAATAATCAATATGCGGTATTGGATACTTGTTCTAGATAGTAATCATTCTCATAGAACCATATTTCTTCTTCTCAAATAGTATTGGTGCACCCCAAGGTGACACACTTGGCCTAATGAAACCTTTATCAAGCAATTCCTGTAACTATTCCTCCAACTCTGCTGATACCATGCGATATTGTGGAACAATGAAGGGATGAGTGATCGGCACAACATCAATATCAAAATAAATAGTCCTGTCGGGTTGCATACCCAGCAAGTTTGCAAGAAGCACATCAGAGAACTCCCTCACTACTAGAATTGACTTAGCAGTAGGAGTATTAGCACTAACGTCCCTCACGAGGGCCAAATACGCCAAACATCCCTTCTCAACCATCCATTAAGCCTTCAAACATGAAATCACTCTACTAGGAGTTTGACCAAGCACACCTCTCCACTCTAATATCGTCAAGCCCAGCATAGCCAAGGTGACGGTCTTGGCATGAAAATCAAGAATCGCATGGTACATATATAGCCAATCCATACACAAATTCACCTCAAAATAAACTATATTGAGCAATAAAATATCAACCCTAGTCTCATACCCTCCAACGGTAATCACACAAGACCGGTACACACGATTTACCATAATAAAATCACCCACCGGTGTGGATACATGAACAAGAATATCAAAAGAATCATGAGGCATATCCAAATAACGAGCAAACTATTATGACACATAAGAACAAAGTGAGGCTTTCCCATGAGATGTTTTCTATTTACATTCCTGTCTCTTAGAAAGAGCGGCTAAATGATTGGACTAGACAGGCACATATAGCTTGACCACCTTACCTCTCATTGAAACATAAGCCGGAGGAACAGGGTCAAATAATACCGATGCATCCCCGTGACGCACTGAAATAATACATGTGATAACGACATCTAAGCCAACTGCCTTTGGCCTGGGTGGAAACACATAGTAAGGGACATGTCCACTACTTGAGTAACCTCCCCCTATAGGGAGACTTGGAATAGACTGAGCCCCACCCCTAGTTGGCCGTACTGGTGATATAGCTATTGTCGCTAGAACAATAAAGTATTTGCTCTTCTAGGTTGCACTACTAAAAGGCTTGGGGTGATCCCTCTTGATATGACTCAAGTCCCCACACTCAAAACAACCCCTCCTCTGACGAAGCTGTTGACCCTACGGCTAAACCTAATAACCCGAATATCTGCCTCTAGAACTTTAGAAGATGGAGTGAGATAAGAACTGTGTGCCGGCAGTGCTTTAAAAGATGCCTAACCTTGGCAAGCACTATATGAACCGTGGCTAACTGATGAACCAGGAGGAATCTGACGAGATGCCTGAGCGGACCTAAATATAAGCCTCTGGATGTGAGTGGCCTCCAAATGAGGCACCACCCAAACCACCCAAACCATGGACCTCTTGACCTCCCGCTCCTCTAGCTCAAGCCTACAAACATGCTCTAAGCTCTTGGCAGTCTCAACCCTGGTGGAAACTAGAATCTAATGCAGTCTCTCGGGCAATACCACATTAAGTACCATAGTTGAGTCCATCAATAAACCTCTTGATAATCTCCCTCTTACTAGGGATCAAAAAATACTGCACGATGTGGCAACTCCATGAATCTCATCTCATATTGGGTCATAGTCAAGCCCCATGGCATAGATGCTCAAACTCACCACGCAACTCCTCCATGAGAGTTTATAGAACAAACTTCTCGAGGAAGATAACTGAAAACTGATGCCATGTGAGTGGTGTTGCGCCATCTGGCCTGCCCGACTCATATGTCTGCTACCCTCTGTAGGCTGACCTTGTCAGCTGGAAAGAAGTGAAGTCGACTCCATTAGATTCCACAAGACCCATTGTGCAAAGAATCTGATGACACTAATCAAGACACTGAGCATCCTCTGACTTTCCTCCATTGAACTAGGGAGAACGAAGTCTCTAGAATCGCTCTAACATCTTCTTCTCCTCATCAGTCAAAAGTGGTCCAACCCTGGCCTATGCCACAATGACTAGCTGCACTGGAAAAACCGTGGTGTTTGATTAACCCTAGCTAGCTGCTCCGGTGTACGGGCGGCAGGAGCCCAGGCTCTTCCATCGGCTTGTGAGGTGGCTGGTGAAACCGATATCATACCTTCCTGACCCAAGCTCGTATACAGACTCAAGATATTATCTAGAGTATCTTGAAGATCAGGTTTAACAATAGGTATCGGCAAAGTCTGAGCTGGTATCACTAGCTCAACAATATCAGGAACCTGCTCCTCAATTTGAAAATACTAGTGGCGCCACAGATGCTACTCTAGTTGTAGCTTGAGTCCCAACTTTCCTCTACCTCGGCCCCGACATGTTGCGGCCCTGACTGGTGGCACTTTTGCTTGCTCAGCTGATCTAGCTGAACGTGTCCTCACAATCTGTAAGAGAATATAAGAGTAAAGGTTCAAACTTGGAAAATAAATAATCCGCAAGACAAGAATTAAAGAAAGAAAAATTTTCCTAACAATTTTATAGCCTCTCGAAGATAAGTACAGACGTCTCTGTACTGATCCGTAAGACTCTACTAAACTTGCTCATGAACTGTTGAACCTAGGAAATTGATACCAGCTTGTCACGATCCAAAAAACAACATCTGATCGTGATGGTGCGTAACTCAATTTCTAATCAATTCAGGCATAAAAAAGTAGAACAAATAACAAAAATTAACAGAAAAAATTCAAATGTAAAGCCAAATGTGATAAATAAATTGCATCGATACATAAAATCCCCCAAAACTTGTAATATAAAGTCATAAGCTCTAGAATAGAATTAGAAGTTTGAAATATGAAATAAAAATAATGTCTGAGTAATAATAACAATAACTAAAACGGAAAGAGATGTCAAATACTACGGTTGGAATGCAACTCTACCTTGTCTCTCAGCAGCTCGCAACAGAATCACAACGACTCTCGGCTAGCTCCAACACCTAGATCGGAACAATCAAGTGCAGAGTGTAGTATGAATACAACTGACCATCTGTACTAATAAATTATCATAACTAACCTTGGAAAGGTAATGGTGGCAAGAACTATCAATGATACTCCCCTAAAACCTGCTCAGATCATGAATTTTCACAAGTACACAACAATAGTGCTATCAAATCAAAAAACATAGATAAGCACCTTAGAGCACAAAGAAATAATTGCCAAGTCATGTATTAGTTAAAACCCAACATATAGATAAGATATGCATATATTATCAAGTCTCGGGTGCACACGTAGACATATAGAGAAGATATGTATCATGCTCAAACTAATAGAACCAAACAACATACAGAGAACATATGCACGAAGAAGCATGTATACATTCCAAATCTAGCATATAGAGAAGATATCCGAATAAAAACATGTACAAATCCAAGGTATTTCCTAATATAGAAGAGATGCAATAACCAAGCATTGATCAGTTGTCCTTATAAGTACACCATCGAGAGAGAAACATGAGAGGGTGACCCTGGGGGATGGATCCTTATCCACGTGCTGCACAGACAGCTCACCTGATATATATATCACCGGCACGGACCTCTCATATGCCAGTGTAACTCAGATCCGCATGGACCAGTCACGTGCTATCAACCCAGTCTGTATCACACAAAAAACATATACAAGAATGAATGTTCATGAACAATGGATATCAAATTTCATACTAATAGACTGATATAAGTGACATGCTAAGGTGTATGCATGTGCGAAGTGCACTACCATAGTTCAAATTGGGAGATTATTCAACAAAAATAGTAATTATCATGTTTGAATAGGAAATTAGCCTACATGTAACCTCTAGCATAATTCAATTATCTGTAACGACCCGACTAGTCGTTTTGTGTATTTGAACTATATTTTCTCTTTTGACGCTTTACACGTGTGTATTTATGGTTTTGTGACTTGCGGGATTGGTTAGTTTTATTTCGGGAAAGTCTTTGGTTGATTTGGACCCTTTGGTTCTTGGCTTAGAAGCCTAAGTTGGAAATATTGACCAAGTTTAAATTTTGTGAAAACAACCCCGGAACGGTATTTTGATGACTCCAATAGGTTTATATCATGATTTTGGACTTGAAAGTATGCCAAGAATTGAATCCGGAGGTTCCTAGGTTAATTTGGCTGGTTTTGTCGAAAATTGGAAATTTGAGATTTAGAAATTTTCCCAAGTTTGACTGTAGGTTGAATTTTTGGCTATCGCATTTGTAATTTGGCTTTGGAAAATAGAATAAGTTCGTTTTGCTATTTGGAACTTCTCTGCAAAATTTGGTGTCATTTGGAGTTGAATTGATAGAATCGGAACCCTTGGTTGCAATTCTAGAGGTTCTTAAGTTTTCTTTTGAAGTTCAAGCATTTTGTTGTCCAATTAGTAGTTCTAAGTGTTATTTTTTGTTTTAATCGCGCGAGTGAGTTTGTGTGATATTTTTAGACTTGTGTGTATGTTTGTTTTGGAGCTCCGAGAGCTCGGGTGAGTTTCAAACATGTTTCAGAATGGCTTTAACTCATTTTTGGGTTGTCTGGGTATGATCAGATTTGTGACATTTTAGTCGCATTTGCAATGGGAACAACATTCGCAAATGCGTACCCCGTGTCGCACTTGTGACTTTCCTCTTAGGATGTCAGGAGCTGCAATTGCGCGGCTTTTTTCGCAATTGCGATGGTTCCCAATTGCGAACGTATGTCATAATTGCGACATCTGCAACTGAACAAAGGGTTGGAAAGTCCGGATTTCATTTCATTTCTATCATTTTAGAAACCTAGACTCGATAGGAGGCTATTTGGAGAGGGGATTTTCACCTCCAATCATTGGGTAAGTAGTTTTAATTAATTTTCAACTATATTTCATGATTATATATGAGATTTACATCAAATCTATGAGAATCAAAGAGAAATTTTGGGGATTTCTGTATAAGTTTTGAATAATGAAAATTTGGGATTTGATAGTCGAATTGGACACAGAATTGAAAACAAAACACATATATAGACTCGTGGGATTATGGCTAGTCAAGATCTACCTTTAGACTCAGGTTTTGACTATGCGGGCCTTGGGTTGACTGTTGGGGAATTCTGTAAAGATCATATATTTATCTATTGTAATTTGTTTCTCTTACATTTTTTGATGTTATTAAGTCATTTTTGGTTAATTTGAGTCGTGCAGAGGCAAGTTCTTAGGGAAAAGCTATTTTTTGAGTGTTGATTTTGCCCAGTTGAGGTAAGTATCTTGTCTAACTGTATGTGGGGGAACTACCCTTAGGATATGGGTTGATTGTGCTAATTGAAGTATGTGAAAGACGTGTACATGAGTTTATGAGTGTGTACACGAGCTTATATGTGTTATTTGACCAGTTTAGACTCTTAGGATACTCATAAGCACTTAATTGAAGTTATTATTCATTGTTTTATCATTTTTTTCTCAGTTTCATTCTTACATACTTTAATTGAAGTTATTATTGCATGTTCTAGATTCCCATTGTCAAATTACTCTTATATGCACTTATTGTTGTTGATGTTATATGCTATTCTTTCCACTTTTGAGTTGTTCTCATGCATTTCGATGTAACTTCTATTCCATACTATCTCTTTCATAGTTAAGCTTATGTTATGCACTTGTAGTGAAAGTTGCTATTTCTTGAAAATACCCTCTTTGTGAGTTATTGAAGTTGAAGTTGTGAAAACTAATAATACATTGAGATTGAAATTTTTATTTATCAAGATATATTTCCTTGATGAGTTGTTCCTCATTCCTTTTTTTATTATTGAGATTCTTGTACACATTGCGGTTGAGCCGTGGGCTATGTGTTATGGTAACTTTGTTATTGTGTTTTGGTAATATGGTGATATACGGGCACATGTGGTGCAAGTTGAATATTGTGTTGAGATATTGATCCGCATGCGATGGTATAATGGTGGGTATTGAAATGCATGCGGTGAGATAAGGTTGGATTTATACGCGTGTTGCTTGTAAGAGAATTACGTGAAACTACAATGCCAGATAAGGGGGCTAAAACGCATGTAGTTATTTCAAAAAATATGTTTCTCAAAATAAATGCAAGGCCCACATGTTGATATAAGGAAGATTGTGATTGTGACTTGTGGAGTGTGATTATGAGGTGTGGTACCTCGGTTATGATTCTTGTTGTACATTCCATGTTAAAAAGTCTTTTTGTTGATTTGGAACAGTTGTTATCTTTTCTTCATTATTTTTACTTGTACTTTTTACGGTACTTGGTAACTTGTTGTTCCTATAATTGTGTTGATCACTTGTTGTTTCTATCATGTGTTCACTCTTTCTTGCCTTAATTTTCGTTGTTAGCCTCATATCATCGTATCGTTCTATGGTTATTAACTTACTTGTTTTTCCATTATTAGATTATATCATATTCTGTTCAGGTTCTCTTTTTTCAGTACGTGTCCTGACCTGGCCTCGTCACTACTCTACCAAGGTTAGGCTTGATACTTACTCGGTACCATTGTGGTGTACTCACGCTACGCTTCTACACATTTTTGTGCAGATCCAGGTACTTCCGCTCGTACCGGACACTAGTGATTGACTAGTTATTTTCGGAGAGTTCAAGATATACCTACTCGACGCTTGCAGGTGCTGGAGTCACCTTCTCCTTTTAGATTTATTACTATTTGATTCCTGTTCAAAATAGTATTTTATTTAGAGATTATTTATTCATTCTCTGTAGAGCTTATGAATTGATTCTTCAAGGTTTTGGAAGGTTTTTGACAGTTATACTTTTTAGGTTTTATTATGATAGCTTAATTGTTTTTTTAACTAAGTTGGTATTTCTAATAACTCTCATTGCATGTTAGTCTTACCTAATCTTAGAGACTAGGTGCCATCACAACATCCTAAGATGGGAAATTGGGGTTATGATTAGTTGGTATCATAGCTCTAGGTTTATAGGTATTATGAATCATAAGAAAGTTCAGTAGAGTCTTGCAGATCGGTATGGAGACGTCTGTACTTATCATTGAGAGGCTACAAAACTATTAGGAAATCCCACTTCTTTGATTCCTTATCGTGCGAATTTGTTGATTTTGAAATTTGGGTCTTTGTCTTTCTATTCTCTCATAGACGATGAGGACATGCACTGTTGGATAATATGATTCCTGCTAGAGCCGCGCAAGATAGGGGCTGTAGCTAGGGAGGTGTAGGTTTTGCAGCCAGATCACCTGCTTGAGCAGCAACTTAGGAGCCTTCAGTAGCTCCGATTTAGGGGACTAGCACCCGAAGAACCTGTTGTTACCCTGGGATCAGGAGACGCTAGCATAATTTTCTAGAATGTTCGACACTATAGCTCAGGCGGGATTGATTGACCTTGCACCAGCTACATCTCAATCTGGGGGAGGATCTCAGACTCCAGTGGCCCTTATTTCGGAGCAACAAGTCCATATTTACCAAGCTTCAATCTCATTCCAGCGAAAGCGGTTATTCTGGTTTAGCCTGTGGTTAGGACAGAGGCATATGAAGAGGAGCAGATGTAACTTCACAGGTACAAGAAGTATAATCCTCCTACTTTTAGTGGCACAACTACCGAGGATATGCACCATTTTTGAGAGAAGTGTCATCGTATTCTCCACACCATGGGTATTGTGGAGGTGAGTGGAGTTGCTTTAACTACATTCCAATTGTCAAGAGCATCATATAGGTGGTGGTAGGCTTATGAGGAGGGTATGTCAGCTGATGCATCCCCACTCACTTGGGCTCAATTTTCTAACATATTTTTGAGAGATTTTATTCCCTAGACCCTTTAGGAGGCATGGCGCACAGAGTTTGAGTAGCTACGTCAGGGGACTATGTCAGTGTCAGAGTATGCTATTAGATTTAGTGAGTTGTCCCGATATGCACCTACCTTGGTTTCTATTGTTAGAGAGCGAGTCTGTAGATTCATTGAGCGGCTCAATTATGGTCTTAGATTCAGCATGGCTCGAGAGTTGGAGATGGATACCCCATTTTAGCAGTAGAGATCTCCCGGAGGATGGAGGGTATGTAGGGCCAGGAAAGGGAGCACAGAGTGGATAAGACCTCGATATTTGGGAGGATATAGTGGTGCTCGCGATCCGGTTGCGGCCCGTCATGGTAGAGGATTTGTGAGCTTCCCAGTTCATTCAACACTTCTTGCTACTAGTATCCCTCCGGCTATTCCTAAGTCTCAAGTTGCCCATTATGCTCAGCCACTTTCCAGTGCACCTCTTGCATGGGGCACCTCCACGGATTCCACAACAACCACAAGCCATGGTTGCTACTCCAGTTTTCACTCCACCTGCACCGCCAGCTAGGGGTTTAGGTTAAGCGGGTAGAGGTCTCCCTAGAGGGGAAGGACATACTCGTTTCTATGCTTTTCCTGGTAAGACAGAGGTTGTTGCATCAGATGCTTTCATCACATGTATGGTTTCAATCTTTCATAGGGATGCATCGGTCTTATTTTATCCGGGTTCCACTTATTCATATGTGTCATCTTACATTGCTACGTATTTGGATATATCTCGTGATTCTTTGAGTTGATCATGTATATGTGTTCACGTTTGTGGGAGATTCTATTATTGTGGATTGTGTTTATCGGCCGTGTTTAGTTGTTATTGGTGGTTATGAAACCAGAGTCGATCTATTTCTACTCAGTATGGTAGACTTTGATATGATTTGGGCACTAATTAGTTGTCCCCTTATCACATTATTTTGGATTGTCAAGCCAAGACTATGATACTGGCTATGACAGGTTTTCCGCGGTTGGAGTGGAGGGGTATATTGGATTATATTCCTAGCATGGTTTTGTCCTTTATGAAGGCGCAACAAATGGTTGAGAAGAGTGTGAAGCATATCTAGCCTTTGTGAGGGATGTCAGTAATGAGTCTCCTACTGTTGAGTCAGTTCCGGTGGTGAGGGATTTCCAGATGTGTTCCCAGCAGACCTACCGAGCATGCCACCTGATAGGGATATTGATTTTAGTATTGACCTAGTGCCGAGCACTCAACCCATTTCTATTCAACCATATTGTATGGCACTACTGGGGATGAAAGAGTTAAAGGAACATGCTTAGGAGTTTCTTGATAAGGGTTTCATCTGACCGAGTGTCTCTCCTTGGGGTGCTCCAGTTTTATTTTTTGAAGAAGAATGGTACTATGTGAATATGTGTTGATTACAGGCAGCTAAATAAAGTTACACTCACTACCGCAGATGGATGACTTGTTTGATCAGCTTCAGGGTGCTAGAGTGTTCTCGAAGATTGATTTGAGATCAGGGTATCATCAGTTAAAGATTCGGGATTCAGATAACCCAAAGACTGCTTTCAGGACTCGGTATGGTCACTACGAGTTTCTAGTGATGTCATTTGGGCTAACCAATGCCCCAACAACCTTTATGCACTTCATGAACAGTGTATTCAAGTCGTATCTCGATTCTTTTGTCATCGTATTCATTGATGACATCTTGGTGTATTCTTGCATTCAAGAGGATCATGAGCAGCATTTGAGGATCGTGCTCCTGAACTTGAGGGAGAAGAAGTCTTATGCAATGTTCTCCAAGTGTGAGTTTTGGCTTGATTCAGTGGCTTTTTTGGTCATGTGGTGTCAAATGAGGGGATCAAGGTAGCTCCGAGAAGATTGAGGCAGTTCAGAGTTGGCGCAGACCGTCTTCAACTACTAAGATCCAGAGTTTCCTTGGTTTGTCCGGATATTATCGTGGCTTTGTAGAGGGTTTCTCATCCACTACTGTGCCTTTGACTAGATTGACCCAGAAGGGTGCTCCTTTCAGATGGTCTGAGGAGTGTGAGGAGAGATTTCAGAAGCACAAGACTACATTGACTACATCTCTGTGTTGGTGTTGCCTACAGGTTTGGGTCTTACATCATGTATTGTGATGCATCGCATATTGGGCTTGGTGCGATGTTAGTGCAAGACGAAAGGGTGATTGCTTATGCGTCTTGAAAATTGAAGGTTTGTGAGACAAATTACCATGTGCATGACTTAGAGTTGGCGGTAATTGTTCACACATTGAATATTTGGAGGCACTATTTGTATAGCGATCCATGTGAGGTCTATACCAACCATTGGAGTCTCCAACATAGTTTCAAGAGGAAGGACCATTGCAGCAGCGAAGATGGTTAGTGTTGCTAAAAGACTATGATATCACCATACTATATCATCCCGGGAAGGCCAATGTGGTGGCCGATGCATTGAGTAGGAAGGCGGAGATTATGGGCATTTTGGCATATTTACCTGCAGCAGGGAGGCCACTAGCCATGGATGTTCAGGTTTGGTCAATCAGTTTGTGAGACTAGATGTTTTAGAGTCTAGCCAGATTCTTGCCTGCGTGGTTTCTCGATCTTCTTTTAATGAGTGTGTCACCATGACGACCCCCATTTCCTTGTCCTTAAGGACACAAAACATCACGACAATTTGAATAAGGTTTCTAATGAAGATGACAGGGTGTTGCGGATGCAGGGTCGGATATCTTTGCCCAATGTGGATAAGTTGCATGATTTGATACTTGAAGAGGCCCATAGTTCACAGTATTCCATTCATCAGGTGCCGCTAAGATGTATCAGGATTTGAGGCAGCACTATTGGTGGAGAAGAATGAAGTAAGATATAGTGGAGTATGTAGATCGGTGCTTGAACTGTCAGTAGTTGAACTACGAGCACCAGAGGCTGGAGACTTACTTGAGAGACTTGAGATTCCAGAGTGGAAGTGGGAGCATATTACCATGGATTTCATTGTTGGGCTTCCACGAACTTTGAAGATATTTGTCGTAGTATGGGTTATTGTACATAGACTGACCAAGTCTTCACATTTCATTCAGGTGGTGACTACCTATTCTTCAGATCAGCTGGCTCAGATCTATATCCGTGATATTCTTCTTCTTCATAGTGTGCTGATGACCATTATCTCCGATCGAGGCAGGCAATTCGCATTGCATTCCTGGAAAGTCGTGCAACATGAGTTAGGCACACGAGTTGAGTTAAGTAGATCATTTCACCCCCAAACACACGGGCAGTCTGAGCACACCATTCAGATGTTGAAGGATATGTTACGTGCCTATGGTATGGATTTCGGGGGGTTCATGGGATCAGTTTTTGCCGATTGTAGAGTTTGCCTATAACAACATCTACCAACCTAGTATTCAGATGGCTCTTTATGAGGCCTTATATGGGAGACGGTGTCGTTCTCCACTTGGTTGGTTTGTGCCAGGAGAGGCTAGGATGTTGGGCACTAATTTAGTTCGGTATGCCTTAGAGAAAGTCAAGATGATTTAGGATCGGCTTCGTAAAACACAGTATATACAGAAGAGTTATGTTGATGGGAGAGCTAGTGGTGTGGCATTTATGGTGGGAGAGAGGGATTTGCTCTGGGTTTCACCCATGAAGGGTTTGATGAAGTTTGAGAAGAAGGGAAAGTTGAGCCCTAGGGATATTGGTCATTTTGACATCCTTAGGAGAGTTAGTGAGGGTTCATACAGACTCGCATTGCCACCCAGCTTATCGGTAGTTTACCCGGTGTTCCATGTTTCCATGTTCCAGAAGTATTATGGTGATCCATCACACATATTAGACTTTAGCTCAGTCCAATTGGACAAGGATTGGAGTTCTATTTAGGAGTCACTGGCTATCTTGGACAAACAGGTCCGAAAGTTAATATCAAAGAATATTGCTTCAGTGAAGGTTCAATGGAGGGGTCATTTGATCGAGGAGGCGACCTGGGAGACCGAGCATGACATGTGAAGTCTTTTGTCCTCACCTTTTCATCATTTTAGGTATGTCCCTATGCACGTTCGAGGTTAAAATTTTTGTTTTAAGAGGGGTAGAATGTAACGACCCGGCTAGTCCTTTTATGTATTTCAACTCCATTTCCCCTTTGATGCTTTAAACATGAGTATTTGTGGTTTTATGGCTTGCGGGGTTGCTTAGTTTCATTACGGGATGGTTTTTGGTTGGTTTGGACCTTTTGGTTCTTGGCTTAGAAGCCTAAGTTAAAAATGTTGACTGAAGTTTGACTTTGTGAAAATGACCTCGGACTGGTGTTTTGATGACTCTGATAGGTTCGTATCGTGATCTAGACTTGGGCGTTTGCCCAGAATCGAATTCAGGGTCCCTATGTTGCTTTGACTTATTTTGCCTAAAGTTGGAAATTTGAGGTTTAGAAGTTTTCCCAAATTTGACCGTAGGTTGACTTTTTCGCTATAGGGTTCGGAATTTGGTTTTGGGACTTGAAGAGGTCCTTTTTGGTATTTGGAACTTGTTTTCCATGTTTGGTGTCATTTGGAATTGGATTGATAGGATTTAGACGCTTGATTGTAATTGTAGTGGCTCTTGAGTTTTCTTTTGAAATTCATGTGTTTTGATGTTCGATTCATAGTTCTAGAGGCTATTTTGTCTTCTGATTGTGCGAGCAAGTTCATATGATATTTTTAGACATGTGTGGATGTTTGGTTTTGAGCCCCAAGGGCTCGAGTGAGTTTCGGACGTGTTTCGGAATTGTTTGAACTCATTTTTGGATTGCTGGTGTGTTGGTGTTGTAGTTATCACAATTGCAAGTACTAGCCTTGCAATTGAAAAATGAACAATAGGAGGAGGTATCGCAACTGTGATGCCCCACTCGTAATTGCGAAGACTAGGCTAGTCTGGGTAGGATCGCCTTTGCGACGTTTTAGTCGCATTTGCGATGCGAACCCAGTGTCGCATTTGCGAGACTTCCCCCTTAGCCTGTTAGGAGCTGCATTTCGAGGCTTTCTTCGCAATTGCGACATCTGCAACTGAACAAAGGACTGGAAACTCAGTATTTCGTCTGATTTCTCTCATTTTAGAACCCTATACTCGGTAGGAGGAGATTTGGAGAAGGGATTTTCACCTATCATCATTGGGTAAGTAGTTTTAATCAATTTCCAACTATATTTCACGATTATATATGAGATGTAACATAATATCTATGAGAATCAAAGAGAAATTTCGGGGATTTTTATCTAAGTTTGAAAAACGAAAATTTGGGATTTGAGAGTCGAATTTGACTCAGATTTGAAAACAAAACACATATATATACTAGTGGGGTTATGGGTAGTCAACATCTACCCTTGGACTAGGGTTTTGACCGGGCTTGCCCGGGGTTGACTTTTGGGGAGTCCCGTAGAGATCATAGCTTTATCTATCGTAATTTGTTTCTCTTGCATTGTTTGATATTATTAAGTCATTTTATGTAGATTTGAGTCGTGCGGGGGCTAGTTTTAAGGGAAAGATATGTTTTTAGTGTTGATTTGGCCTGGTCGAGGTATGTATATTGTCTAACTTTATATGGGGGAACTACCCCTTAAAATTTGGGTTAATTGTTTTAATTGAACTATGTGAAAGACGTGTACACGAGGTGAGGAGTGTCTACACGGGCTTATATGTGTTATTTTCCCGGTTTAGTCAATTTGGTTAATTGTGCTAATTGTTATTTATTAAGATATATTTCCTTGCGGAATTGTTCCTCATTTCTTATTATTATTGATATTCTTGCACACATTTTGGTTGATCCATGGGCTATGTGTTGTGGTAACCTTGTTATTATTGTTTTGATATTATGGTGATATATGGGCACATATGGTGCGAGTTGATTATTGTTGAGATATTGATATGAATGTGGTGGTATAAGGGTAGGTATTGAAATACGTGAGGTGAGATAAGGTGGGATTTATACGCGTGTTGCTAGTAAGGGAATTACTTGAAGCCACATGGTGAGATAAGGGGACTAAAACACGTGTAGCTATTTTGAAAAAAATACTTTTAAAAATAAATGCAAGCTCACGCGGTGATATACTGAAGATTGTGATTTGAAGTGATATTATGAGGTGTGGTACCTCGGTTGTGATTCTTGTTATACATTCCATGTTAAAAGGGCTTTTTGTTGATTTGGAACAGTCGTTATCTTTTCTTCATTGGTTTTACTTGAATTTTTTTACGGTGCTTGATAACTTGTTGTTCCTATCATTATGTTGATCACTTTTGTTTCTATCATGTGTTCCCTCCTTGTTGCATTAATTGCTCCTGTTAGCCTTATATTATTGTAATGTTCTATGGTTATTTACTTACATGCTTTTCCGTCATTAAATTATATCATATTCTGTTCAGGTTTTCTTTTTCCAGTAGTTGTCCTGACCTGGCCTGGTCACTGCTATACTGAGGTTAGGCTTGATACTTATTGGGTACTATTGTGGTGTACTCATGCTACACTTCTGTAAATTTTTGTGCAGATCCAGGTACTTTCTCTCATGTCGGACACCAACGACTGACCAATTATTTTCGGAGACTTCAAGGTACACTTGCTTGACGGTCGCAGGCCTCAGAGTCACCTTCTGAGTTTAGCTATGTTACTATTTATTTCTTGTTCTAAACAATATTGTATTTAGAGATTATTAATGCACTTATTGTAGAGCTTATGACTCGGTTCCGCTAGGTTTTGGGAGTTATTTGACATTTGTACTATTTGGGTTTTATTATGATATATTAATAGTTTAATTTGATATCTAAGTTGTTATTTCTGATAAATCTCATTGTATGTTAGGCTTACCTAGTCTTAAAGACTAGGTGCCATCACGACATCGTAAGGTGGAAATTTCGGGTCGTCATATTATCCCACAAAGGCTGTACAAACATAAGAAACATGACATCATGAAGCCTAGCAATCAATTCAAGACATAACATAACCTAAGCACTACCCCGAGCATGGGTAACACCCCGGTGCACGCACATCAGCTCCAACCCTCGCATGTGCGCCATTCATATCATGTAGCCAATACCAATAACTCAGGAAATTAGTGTCTCAACCACGTTTAGAAAAGATACTTACCTCACATAAGCCAAATTAACACTCTAAATCTGCCTTCCCGCGCGAATAAACCTCTGAACAGCTCAAATCTAGCCAAAACCACTCAATAACATTAAATAAAGGGATATGAAATAACCCCAAACAATATAGCTTCGATAGTTATACAATTTCACAATGTCAACCAAAACGTCAACCTAGGCCCGCACCCTGAAACCCGACAAAACTCACAAATCCTGAATTCCCATTCAACTGCGAGTCCAACGATACAAGTTTCATGAATAATAATCAAATCCTAGTCGAAAATTCTTACCCCAATCCAAGTCATGAAAATTGCCTCTAGAATCGCCCAGATCTGAGCTCACAATCTGAAAATATGATAAAATGGATAAAAGTCCCGAAATTCATCTCCTAAAAGTCTGCGCCGGTGTGCCCTAGGCAAACACGGAACGTTCCTCGCGATTATGAAGCACACAAGATCAGTGCTTCAAAATATGCCTTCGCGTTAGCGGACACCAACTTGCGAATGCGATGAATAATTCTCTGACCCTAGGCGAACGCGACCAGGACCTCATGAACGCGTAGGCCAACCACCCCCAGCTCAAAGCTGCTCCACCAGCCCAAGAACGAACATGATGAAAGGAGACTTCCCAGTTCACACTTACCCTCAGCGAATGCGACTGTCATGTCACGAACGTGATCCAACCACACCAACAAGTCCATAGTCACTATTCATACCTATCCAAAACCTCCAAAATGCAAATAGAACTTCCCTTAAGTTCAAAAATATATAAACTTTCAAAAAAAGCGTCTGATTCAAGCCTAACCAATCCCGAATGAACCCAAATTATTTTACACAAGTCCCAAATGATAAAACAAACCTATTCCATCTTCCGGAACCAGAATTCGAATCTAATAACATCAAAGTCAATCCCCGGTCAAACCTATGAACCTTCTAAATCTTCTAATTGCCAACTTTTGAAATTTAGGTCTAAATCAACCTAGGAACCTCCAAATCCAAACCAGGACATATTCTTGTGTCCAATATCACCATATAAACTTATTAGAACCATCAAAACGTGAATATGATGTCATATATATAAAAGTCAAACCTTAGTCAACTCTTACAACTTAACTTCCAACTTTGGAACTAAGAATTTCAATTCACTCCAAAACCTTCCCAAACCCAAGATAACCTTTCCCCACAAGTTACATAACACCAAATACACATACGAGGAGTATCAAAGTGGGGAACGAGGCAAAAATATATAAAATGAAAGGTCAGGTCTTTACAATCTCGTAACTACTTCACCAAGTTAGTGTTGATATTTACTGGGCACTGATCATAATATACTCATATTACACTTTTGCACATTTTTGTGCACATCAAGGTGCCGTAGGCAGCTGACCTAAGGAGTGATGTTTACACCGGTTGCGAGGATTCAAGGTAGAATTACATGACCATTGTAGTCCCTTGGAGTCCCGTCTTTACATTGATACTATTATTTTTCATATTCAAACACTATTGTATTTTGAAACATCATTATGTTTTTAGTTAGAGCTCATGACTCCATATCACCAAGTTCTGGAGAGATGTATTTGGTATTTCCATCTTGGCTAGTGTTATTCTGTTTCTGCTTTTATATTAAGTTATGTCTTATTATATCATGTTTTGTTGATTTAATGTTATTAATTGATTGACTTACATAGTCTTAGAGATTAGGTTCCATTACGACTCCTATGATGGGATTTGAGTCGTGGTTATCATTGAAAACTCGATACAAAATCCATGTATCAAGGAAACCCGATACAAAATCCATATATCAACCTGATACATAATCCATGTATCGACCACGCTCATAGGGCCCAAAGTAACATGAGTAATCACCTGACTCTGAGGGACAAATCCTTATCCAAGCGCAAAAGGAGCTTGATAGCTCACTTATAATCAAATATCTACTAATTATGAGCTAAAACTGCATTTCAATCGCACGACCTTGCTTTTCATGCCACAATCTCAATCCAGATCAAGTATCCAAATATACTACATATGCATACGCCCAAGAATTAATAGATAAAATATGCACAAGGACTTAATAATAATCATGTGAATAGGTGGTCATGGAGTTTCTATATGACTACAGATGCTTCAAGCATTTTAACATATTAAGAATGAGTTCCCATGTCTTCATAAATAATCAAGAATCTAGGCATGATCTCTAGCATGATTAAGAGGTCGAGTGTAGTCATATAAGCTAAGTAAATCATGAATAAAGATGAACACATAATCAACACAAGGCATAAAGTATCTCAATTATACCCCGGAGATGATATAAACTTGGTACGTATATATACGTTCGCCACCTTGCATATACACCACCCCCAATATCTTAAATACTTAGAAATCAAGTTAAATACTAGGGTTTCCCCCCTTGACAAGGTTAGCCAAGAGCCTTTTCCCAAGCTAGTTTCAACCTCAAATCGTGTCAAAATATCGCTCTTGCCCTCCAATCACGCAACTCCAAGCCAAACATCGACGAAAGAATTCAAACAATGTTACAAGAAGCGATCCCAATCCATAAATCTTCGATCTTTGATGAATTCCCAAAAGGTCAACAAAAATCAACCTAGGCCCACGTGCCCCAAATTCGAAACCAATACCAAACAAAGTCCAGTGACCCATAACTTGCCGAGTCCAAAATATTACTAGTTCGCAAATTTGGGTCCAAATTGATGGTGAAAACCCCAAAATACACTCTCAAAGTGTAGACAAAAGCCCCAAATGTTCTTTCAAATCCCATATTTTAGGTGTGGAAATCCATGTATATTATTGAAATATAATCATAAATAGGTAGAAAGACTTACCCTCTCGCCTTATAAGAAAATCTCCATGAAAATCCAGCCCTCTCCAAGTATATGGCCCAAAATATTAAAGAATGGGTTAAAATCCTGAAATATAATGCTTATGCATTCTTCCTAGAAGTACCCTTCGCAAAATAGGAAGAAGCCTCACTTTCGCGAAGCAAAAAATGTACGTCTGGCTTGGAGTCGCTTCCTACCATTTATATTGATCTCCTCGTCCCTTAAAGATAATAAGGAAGGTTAGATAAAATGTACGTTGGGATGACATTTAAAAGGTTAGATCATGACGAGATCAATATAAATGATAGATATGGATCATGAACAACCAACAATGAAAGATAATGGCATGAACATACATAACATAGGATGACAAGACTGCCAAGAAACTCTATATAAGGTACGAGCTACCACGATGCCATGAAAGACTATACAACAAAAATCATCCAAAAAGGCATATCAAACTATACATGAGCCGACACCTGTCTATGAGCCTCTAAAGGAGCATAAGAGCTACAACATTGTCGGAACAACACCCCGACATACCCATAATGTCTATAACAAAAATGCATACCAAGACCACGACAAGTTCGGAGAAGGGATATCGCCAATAACCGCCGAACTAGGCAGCCTACTGTGGTGGGGGAGCTGCGTCTACCTGTCTATCATGACCTGCAGCATCCACAAATAAAAAGGACGTCAGTACGAATAAAGTACTGAGTATGTAAGGCAGGAAAACATAAGTAAGAACAGTAATATAAACAGGGATAGAGAATATACAACCTGTAACATCCGGGTACCTCTGAGGGCTACTGACATGAAATTCATGATACATACATACATACATATATATATATATGTTTATATATATACATAAACTTCTAAAACATATGCCTCTGTGGGCATGGTTTACCTTGAAAATGGTAATGACAATTATATTTAATTTTGTGGTTCTAAAAATATTTGATTTATCATAACACTAGTTGTTAGGCAATAGATGCTAAGTGTGAGCTAAGAAAATAAGATAATAATAGAGGAAAGTAGTGATATGCAAACCAAGTTGTTACTAAACGGGGTCTCGAGCTGGCCGAAACAGGGCCTCGAGGTCGAGATATGAAGCCTAACTGAGGACGGTCGATGGAGGAGTAACAGTACGGAGGGCCTCGAGGATAACCCTTTATGATCAATAATGAATAATAAATGAATAACAATTAATGAACACAATAAAAGGAGGGCAATAAATCCGTAGAACAAATGTTGAGCATGTTAAGAAGGCAGAGAATATTCTTGTTGTATTCAATAATTCTTCCCCCAAAAAATGACAAGGGTCCCCTTTATATAGGAGGGGGAATCCCAACATGGTATATGTATAATTATTACAAAGAAATACTGATGGTACAATTGTATGATGGTCCAGTACGAACTCGTACTATGTTGTAGGCGTTGTCAGTTTTAACCACGTGCCCTTGGGAGCTTCCCGCCTTTTCATGACGGACTTCGATCTTTATTGCGTCTCGAGGTATATACCTCCTCGAGGAATGAACCTTGGGGGTTGCTTTAGCAGATTTTGCTCCGATGCAATCGTGACCGGGCTCGGATCCCGTAGAAGCCTCAAAATCGGTCATCCCCGATTTTGACCGCATAGAGATAGTCCATGTGTTTCTTGGGATGAAAAGAAAAGAAACGATTTGAATTCTCTAACTCGTCAATTATTCCATTATTACATCAGTTATGCCATATCAGGTGATTGATGTAACAAATGCTCAAAGGTCACGTTCGCACAGCTCTCGAAAAGTCTTCGAACTGATTACGGCGATTGACTATCTTTTGGATTTCCTCAGCGCTCACGACTATCCCCTATAAATACTCCTTCCCTCGCCCCTTATTTTTTATTGCATCTCCAAACCTTCAAAAGAGCTCTTCCTACTTCTTTTTTGTGTTCTTTCCCTGATTAATTTTTCTCCTTCCTTATGAAATCTTCCAGCAAGAACGGTGAAGACCTCCAAAAATTTTTTCTCAAGATGATAAAACCTCCTCATCTTCACGCTCGTCCAAGGATAAGGCAACAGTACCCCCCGTGTTGAAGAATGCATCCCAGGGCCCTGTGAAAAAACCTCCGATTTCAAGGTTGACAAGCCTTCTTCGAAGCCGGGACGGTGTGAACCCATGTCCCGGTGTATTAGCGTGATAACTGACACCGAGAAGGTGAAGGTCGAATGCCACTGGGGGGATGCGGTGCAAGTGGAAATTCCTTCTCAGGAAGAAGACATAAAGACCCATAGAGTTGGCTTCCTTAGTGTGTATACCTACCCATTTACTCTTGGTTCGGTGGAGTCATCCTTGCCGCCGATAGACCCCGTGATCCTCGATTTCTGCAAGCAATATCGAGTGACACTCGGCCAAATCCATCCGTCATTTTGGCGCATTGTTTATATGATTAGGCACTTTGCAAACATGGTTGAGGGGATGCCTTTTACCCTTGACCACTTAGTCCGAATGTACAGTCCCCGACTCTACCGGGGAAGCCTGATTAAGCTTCAATGTCGGGCCTCGAAAGCTTTCTTAGCTTGTACCGACAAAGTCAGTGACAGAGGGTGGATGAGCCGCTTTGTCCGAGTTAGGACCTTGGATCTGATTCCTGTGGAGAAGATGTTGTTCCTTGAAGAGTGGAACATGAAACGTGAGTGAATATGTTAATTAAGTATTTTCTCTTTGGATCGATTTCCCTGCGGACTAACATCATTTGATGATGTAGCTATTGTGAGGAATCCCAGTGCGGTTAAGGATATCTCAGGCTGGGTTAGCCAGCTAGACATGGCCTGCCCGTATGCCGAGCGCGTGTGGCGTGACCTGGACAGAGCTCGATGGGAAGCTAAAAACCATGGTGAGTTTCTATTTCTGCCGCACTTGAGCCCCTTAGGAGAGATATACCCAACTGTGTCCTTTTGTGTTTGTGCAGGTCTAGGAGAGGCCTCTTTGATGAGAGAAGCACCGTCTGGGGAGGCGAATACCCCTACACCTAGCAAAGAAAACAAGAGAAGAATTAAATCACCGTCCGAGTCCCCAAAGCCAAAGAAGGCTAAAATGGAAAAACCTAAGGCTGATTCATCGGCCTTAACTCCAGAGGTATCAGAGAGCCCCCGAGCTGGAGGTGAAGAGAAAAATGAAGCCCCGGTAGCACCAGTGGAAAAGGGAGCATGACTGTTCCGCACCTTGCTGAGTCGATGGCTGCTGAGCCAGAGTCTTCTAAATCAGAATTTGTTATTGTTATTTCCCCACCTCGAGCTGAAGAGGCCTTCAAGGGTGAATCGGATAAGCCGGTCGACGGCCAAAATATTCCCCGAGCCGGGGTTACTGAAGTGACGATTCTCCACCGGGTCTGACATTATATCCGAGGGAGATACAGGATGCCCGAAATCTAGAATATTTCGGTATGTGGGCGTCTATCCGAGATAAGGACGTGTTTGAAGGACACTTCACTGGGGTCAGGGATAAACCCGAGCTCAACGACTCACTTATTTTGGATGAAGTTGAGAGGCTCTGCAAATGGGTGATCTTTCGTAAATTATATTCAGGGCTCCGATCCTCATCTTTCTAATTTTGTTTCTATTTTGCTTTCAGGCCATTGTGCTTTACAATCAGGCCCTTGCTAAGTCTCAAGCCGAGTTGACCCACTACAAGGAAAAGTGCAGGAAGTTCTCTTCGGAGGCTGAAGAGCTTATAACTCATTTTACTAAGAAGGAGGAAGAGCTCTGCAACCTTCGGGCTCGTTTGGAGGCGATGTATCAAGAGCGAACCGATCTTGCCGAGCAGGTAATACAGCCTTCATCATTTACATGGTTTCCCGACTTTAGTGTTTAACACTTTTGGGTTGATCTTTTGCAGATCGAGAAAAAAAGTGCCCTGGAGAGGAAGAAGCTCCAAGCCAGGGATATAGAGATTATCATAATTAAGCAGCATGTGAACAAGATAGCCTCTGAGAAAGATGCCCTCCAGGAGAGGTTGGCCTTGGTTGAGCATCGTCTTCAGGATGCAAAGGCGGATAATAGTAAGTACAAGGACCATACTCAATAGGTTGTCGTGCTGTCCATAGCCAGGGATGAGGCCAATGCACTCATATTACAAAGAGGATGTTGTTGTTGCAAATGCACAAGCCATGAAGGTGTCTGAGAAGACTGAGCTAAAAATGACCCGAGCCTTGGAGCATGACCGATTAGAGTCTCAAAGGCAGGCTCTCAAGGATATACATGCCGGGGGCATCGATCTGTCTGCTGATATTGAGAGGGTGAAGACCCTAGAAGAGGAGTCAGTAGTTCTGCTTACTTCTGATGGTGACTAGAGCGGTGGCTCAAAAGATGATGAAGACAGAGGCGAAGTCCCCGAGGAGGAAGAGGCCGTTGAAGGCCTGGGGGTCGAAGGCCGAGCCACTGAAGACACAACCTCCGAAGGAGCCGTTGGAGGCACAACCCCCGTGGTAGATTAGGTTTTTATTCGTTCTCTTTTAGTGTAAGGGCTCCAGGCATGAGCCTTGTAAATACACCTCTATGAACCTTTACTATATACAAAGGCCTTTGTTCTTCGTCATTTTTTTTTTTTGGAATAAACTGTGATGTTTGTTGGAGATTTTTCCGAGATTTTCGACTTTAAAATAAGCCCTCAGGTTTTTTCTCCTAATGAGCAATCAATAATGGTCGATAGTTGACCATTTGGGGCTCAGTCCCCGAGTCAAGTTTTGAGCTCATCAACCCTTAGGCTTTTTAGATCGGCCCTGAGGCTCTTTAAGATGGCCCTTGGGCTCTTACGCATTGGCCCTTAGGCTATTTAGATCGACCCTGAGGCTCTTTAAAGCCATTGGGCTCTTACGCATTGGCCCCTAGGCTATTTAGGTTGGCCCTAAGGCTCTTTAAGCTGGCCCTTGGTCTCTTACGCATTGGCCCTTAGACTATTTAGATCGGCGCTGAGGCTCTTTAAGCTGGCCCTTGGGCTCTTACATATTAGCCCTTAGGTTTATTTAAATCGGCCCTGAGGCTCTTTAAGTTGGACCTTAGGCAATTTAGATCGGCCTTGAGGCTCTTTAAGTTGGCCCTTGGGCTCTTACGCATTGTCCCTTAGGCTATTTAGATCGGCCTCGAGACTCTTTAAGCTGGCCCTTGGGCTCTTACGCATTGGTTTGGTCGGTGCCCTTTGATATGACGTCGTCTCTATGTTTGGCCGTAGCCTTTTAGTCCTCGAGTGAGATAATCTCGGCGTCTATATCGAGGGTATGCCTTTTAGGGTTCTTACAAGTTCAAATATATAGCCTTGACTTTAATACCGGGGTTATGCCTTTTCAAGGTCTTACAAATTTGGGCATGCCTGGTTGAGGTCTTACAGATTCGATGTTTCCTTGCCGAGGTCTTCGAGTTTTTGGTAATTCGATGAGATGGTTGCCGATAACAAACTTCTTTGAAGTGCAAAAAGTGTTCCGGTGATAAAAAGATACTCCTTCAATTACTTTGTACAAGCATACATGTTTTCTCAATCGAGGGTTTGATTATTCTACGTGGACACGGCTCATTCGGCTGTTTGGTCTGATATATCATTCCCCTGTCGAGACCCTCTTTTGCATATTTCAATTTCTTCAAGGAGGTGATCTCCCGGGGGGATGCGCCCCAGTATTTGAGGTAGATTGAAAATAAGCCTCAAATACTTGGTGAGTTCTCCTTAGGTAGCATATGGATGTTGCCTCGTTAAAAACCTTATCGGTAAAACCCTATCGAGATGAAAACCCGATCGAAGGAAAAGAGTGCAACACATGCTTTAAAACCCAGGGTCTTCTAGTCGATGGATGTTTCGGTGTCTTCCATCGGACACCTGTAAAATTAGTGTGAAGCACAAAATGGAAAGGATAAAATTCCTAACTTAGCAATAATAACGTTTGAGCATTAATATGTTCTAATTGCTTGGAAGTTGCTCGCCTTCCATGGTGCCGAGTTTGTAGGACCCTTTGCCGACTACTCCGAGGACACGGTATGGTCCTTCCCAACTCTGTCCTAGCTTCCCTTCATTTGGGTTTCGAGTGTTGAGGGTGACCTTCCTTAGGACTAAGTCCCCGACCCCAAAATGTCGGAGGTTTTTTCTCCTATTATAGTATATTTATATCCTTTGTTTTTGGGCGGCCATTCGGACCAGCGAAGCCTCTCGCTTTTCATCTAACAGTTCGAGGGTTGTAGCCATGGCCTCGTTGTTTGAGTCCTCAGTGGTGTGTTGGAATCTGGCGCTTGGCTCTCCGACATCGACTAGTATCAAGCCTTGGACCCATATACCAAAGAGAACGACATCTCTCCTGTGCTTGACTTTGAAGTTGTTCGATATGCCCATAGCACCTCGGGCAACATTTATCTCCATCTTCCTTTTGCATTTTCTAATTTCTTTTTCAAGTTTTGAATGACGGTTTTGTTTGTGGGTTCGGCCTGAACATTTGCACATGGGTGGTAGGGCGTTGATAGGATCCTTTTGATTTTGAGATCCTCGAGGAATTTTGTTACTTTGCTTTCGATGAACTATTTCCCGTTATCACATATTATCTCGGAGGGGATCCCGAATCGACACATGATATGATCCCAGATGAAGTCGATGACTTCCTTTTCTCTTATCTTCTCGAAGGCCTGCGTTTCCACCCATTTTATAAAGTAGTCAGTCATAAATAGAATAAATTTAGCTTTACCTGGTGCCGTAGGTAGGGGACCGACGATGTCCATTCCCCACTTCATGAACGGCCAATGCGATAAGAGTGAATGTAGTTGTTCACCGGGTTGGTGAATCATTGGTGCAAATCTCTGGCACTTGTCGCATTTTTGGACGAATTCTTTGATATCCTTTTCCATGCTGTCCCAATAGTAACGTGCCCTGATCACCTTTCGAATTAAGGAATCGGCACCAGAGTGATTTCCGAAGGTGCCCTCATGGATTTCTTGGAGCATGTAGTCAGTGTCCTCTGGTCCCAAGCATATTTCTAAGGGCCCATCGAAGGTCCTTCTGTATAGAGTTCCATTTTCGAGTGAAAATCGGGATGCTTTAGTTCGCAGGGCCCTCGACTCTTTCGGGTTCGTGCGTAGCTTCCCGCTTCTCAAATAATCTTGTGTACTTATTTCTCCAATACCATGTCAGATTGGTGGAGTTGATATCGGCATGCCCCTCTTCTATCACCGACTTGGATAGCTGTATAACAGCCCCGAGGAGTATGTCATTTTCTTCGACTTATGATCCCAGGTTTGTGAGTGTGTTAGCCTCACCGTTTTTCTCTCGAGGTATGTGGACCAGAGTCCATTCTTCGAAGCGATCCAATGTGAATTGAAGATTACCTATGTATCTATGCATCTTGTCTTCTCGAATCTCGAACCAGCAGGGAATCACATTTTGCTTCGATGACTTCTGCTCCTAGGCCCTTGGCTAACTCGAGACCTGCAATCGTAACCTCGTACTCGACTTCGTTGCTAGTCAACTTTATAGTTTATATAGATTGTCTAATCATACCCCGTAGGTGGTTTCAGAAATATGCCGATCCCGAAACCTTTCATGTTCCAGGCACCGTCGATGAATAGGGTCCATACCCCTGACGATGTGACCATTTTTAGTAAGAGTTATTTATGTACCTCGAGCACAAGGGCGGGCGTAAAGTCGGCCACTATGTTTGCCAAAATTTTGGACTTGATAGTTGTTCGGGGTTGATATTCGATGTCATATCCCCCGGGTTCAATGGCCCATTTGGCCAATCGGCCCGATAATTCGAGTTTATGCAATATGCTTCGAAGAGGGTATGTTGTTAAAACACAAATGCGATGACATTGAAAATAAGGCTTTAATTTTCAAGATGCACTTATTAATGCAAGAGATAATTTTTTTAAGTGTGAATACCTGGTTTCGGCATCTCCCAAGGTCCCACTTACATAGTAGACCGGGAATTGTATACCTTGTTCTTCACGAACCAGCACACCACTTATCACTACCTCGGATACAGCCAGATATAAGTACAACGTTTCATCCTTCTTCGGGGTTTGGAGTAAATGTGGGTTTGATAGATATCGCTTCAGTTCCTCTAAGTCATGGTGGCATTCCGGAGTCCACTCGAGGCTGTTTTTATTTTTGAGTAAAGAAAAGAAATGATGTCTCCTGTCCGATGACCTCGAGATGAACCGGCCCAAGGCCGCTATCCGTCCGGTCAGCCGTTGTACGGCCTTCACATTGTTTACTGATGTTTTAGACTTCAATACCACACAAGAAGATAGGTTACTTTGTGTGGTACCCAATTTTCCAAGTGTCGTCTCTCTAGAAGAACCTGGTTCTTCTTGGTGTTCCAACTACTACTGTTGCGGAATCATAAAAAGCAGTAAAGTAAAAACACAGAGATTTTTACGTGGAAAACACATTGCTCAAAAGGTGAAAAAACCACGACCTACTCCTCAGTAGGATTTTCTCAACTCTTCACTAAAAACTCTGAGCCAAACGGACTTACAAAATAAACTCTTTTGTTATCCTAAGGATTACCTCTAATCCCTTTGTAGTAACTAGCCCCAAGCTAATTTCTACACACCTCAAGTTACCTCTAACTTGATCAATACGTACCTATTACAATTGCTTCTATGAAAGCTGAAAGATACAATATTAAAAACTCCTACTACAATCAACTAGACTCAATAATCAATAAGATGGAACTGGTTCTTCTAGTTGAACTGTAGCCTTTGCATCGTACAATGATAGCTAGCAAAAATAACTCTGGGAATTTTACTTTCAGACTTTGATTCACTTCAGCTTTGTGCGTGTTTTATTCCAGCAGAAATACCTCAAGTATTTATAGAGTCAGTCGTTGAGCTTGTCTTCCAATTCTAGTTCAACTCTACCTGGGTGAACCAATTCGAACCAAACTCAACTTCCTTTCTTTTGTTACTTTCCTTGCTGAATTCGACTTCAATCATCTGATCAGTTTGCAACCTTTTCGCATTAGGAGACAATCTCTTGGTTCATTGATATTTCATATTCAAAACATCTCCTAAGCATATACGGTTCATGTGCCAGCTAGTCAGTTCAAGATGTGTGCTCTGATGGACCTGGTTCAACTGGTCAGCCTTTTGTCAATCTTCAAAACTATGCAGTGACATGGGTCAACAAATTCCCCCTTTTTGATGATGACAAACTCTGTGCTTAATCCTGTATACACTTCAAAGAACTTTGTATGGTTTTAAGCATTAATCATAGAGAATCCAGGTTCATTAGGTTATAAATATCACTTTAAAAATATTTTTGAAAAGTTCAGCACATATATATCTATCTTCCCCTTTTTGGCATCATCGAGAAGTTTGCAAAATGAGATACTTACTAGTTTTATTAATTATTACTCATGGCCATTGAGGCAACTACAGGTGCAAAGCATGATTAATCAACACAAGAAACCAATAAATGTTAGCCAAATCAGAAATTGAGACCAGTCAATAACTAAAAGCAAAATTCATTGATAAGTAACGATAATCAACCACCACACAGAAAAACAAAAACAACCAACCATGAGCAAAAAAAAAAAAAAAGAACTGAAACTGATAACTGGTCTTAAGATGGGTTATGGAAGCTCTGAGAAGCCTAAGGATGGGAAGGTGCAGTGGAGGTTGTGGACTTGGATTGTAGGAGAGACAGCATCTGCTGAAGAACACCCTCGTTCTTTTCTTTCTCCTTTGCTAATTCAGCTCTAAGAGCATCCCGCTCTTCTTCAACCTCAATCACACGAGACTTCAAGCGAAGGATCTCCATATCCTTAATCTCGCTTTCTTGCACCAAAGTTCTAACTTTGCTGTTGACTGGTTGCTTCCTAGATGAACCAGGTTTATCCACAGGAACATTGACACTGTAGTCACATGTAAGCAAAGTTTCTTTCCCAAAATAATCTTTGGCCGTAGCCATATCAGCCTTCTTTACTGGAACCCCAAAATGTGCAAGAACTGCTGTCAGAATGAAGCCATAAGGAATTGCGTGTGCCTTGGTTCCGTTCACCACTCTGTCAAGGAATTGGATTATAAAAGCTGGCCAATTAATTTGATTTCCCCTGTACAAGCATTCCATCAATGTAAGATCCATATAATTTGCCATGTGCCTTCTTTCTTGTCTAGGCAGTAGGAACTTGATGACGAACTCAAAGAGTAGCTTGTGCTCGGGCTTCATCTCACTCTTGTAAACCGTCCTGGGTTCAATATCCTTCTCACTATCACTACAGAACCTGGTGATGTCGATTGCTGAGGCCATCCCATCTAGACAAGGCCATCTCTGCCTTGTATAGTCCTCATAGCCCTCAGCTGGTATGTTAAGAATAACACCCAGTTATTTGACATCAAAGGAAACCTCAATTCCTTTGACCATAGACGTGACCCTGCCTTCCTTGACACTTGCATTCCCCATAAACTCTATCAACTCAGCTCTTGCCAGCCTGCCTTCCATGCGAAGTACCAGGTACTTCCAGCCTTGTACCTCCAGAGTTTCCATTAGATATTGCATTCCGGGATCCTCTACATCCTTCACCAGCTTACCCTTTAAAATTGTTCTTTTTCTAAACATGGTAACTCTGTCAGTCACCGCTCCAATTTCCTTTTCCTCTTTTCAACTCCAGTCTGCATCATCATCATAAACAACTTTCACTCTCTTTGGCTTGGCCCTGGTCTTCTTAATAGATCTTGTTGGTGCGACAGACATCCTGGCTGACTTCTTTGAAGAAGCCTTAGCCTTTGTGGGTTTTGGTGTCTCAGCCACACCTGGAGCAAGTTGCTCGTCCTGTTGGACTAGGTCCAACCCAGTCTCTTCAATCTTAATAGCCTCAATAGGCTCTCCAACTTTTGCTGCCCTCTTCTTCTTGCTCTCCTTCAGAGCCTTTTCTAATTTCTCTTCTTCTTCTCTCACAGTGCTACGAGTAGCTCTAACTTTTGGAGCAGAAACATCAGCAACTGCAGAAATTTTCCTTTTCTTTGAAGGAACTAGGTGAGTTGCCTTCTTGGGTTTCTGACTCCTTCTTCTCTTGGGGTTATAAGACTCCCCCAGTTTTCTCAACCTTTCAGCCAATGCTTATTCTCCCGATGAACCAGGTTCATTTGTAGCTTTCTTCAGACTTGCAAGACCTGTTGCAGCTTCCTCTACTAAGCTTCCCCCTAAATCAGTGACTTCTTCTCCCATAGTTTCAGGAATGGAGCCACAGATAACCAGCGTGGCACCATCCTCCCTAGATCCCCTCACATCTTTTTCTCCCTCTCTCTCAAGAATTCTTTATTTTCTCCCACCCTTCTTTCTTCCAGGTATTTCGACATCAAAAACAGACCCTACCAACACGAATCTTTTATCAGCAGATGTAAATTCAGAATCGATTTCAAGATTACCTTTTTCAGAACTGGTTGAACCAGGTGCTTCTTCCTCATTAGCTGATTGAAGGACTCATTGGATGAATCTGACTTAGTACCTTTGTCTGCTTTAATAAGGTCCTCCAAGAATTTTTCTCTAGCCCCAGAAGCAACATATTTCCAGGCAAGAACTTTAACTAGACGATTCTTGGGGGCAGGAGTAGGGTTTGGAGTGGGTTCAAGAACGGGTGTATTTTCACGGGATGATAGAATTTTTGGTGATTCGGAGCTGTAAACAGATGGAGAATTGGAGACAAATTCAGAATTTCCTCCATCATAATCACGATTAGGTGAGGAATTAGACGAAGAAGCTGGTGGAGGTGAAGACATTTTTATGCTTTGTTAAGAGGAAAGGACGAGTTGCAAGTTTTGGGGTAGTGTAATATGAGTTAAACTTGGTTTGAATGAAGCTTTATGAAGAGAGAAGTAATGGTTGCCTTTTATAACATATGGTCATTAATTTTACAACGGATGAAAAATTTATTCAAGTGGAAGTCTAATGGTTGTAGGAGTGTCATTGATTTGATGGTTAAGAGTTCCCTATTTCTAGGCTAATTGAGTGTTGATGTGACTCCTTGGAATGTGTTCATTTATGGATTAGTACAAAGACTTAGGAATGAACCAATTATAGATAGACTCCTGCTCATGTGTGACTGTAATTGAGTTACTATATGGAGAAGAGTACGTACCTTATCAGTCATATGAATCAACATAGATGAACCAGGTTCATCCTGTTTGAAATTTTTAAATTGTCTCAATTTACAAAGATAGATAAACATTATTAGTATCCATGGAATCATATTAATACATGACACAAGATTATGGAAATAAAGACATGATGCTGAGCAATTATTAATCTGATTAAGTACCTAATTAAGATTTTCTAGCCAAAAATTCAAAACAATATTTCTTTCTCTTCAATCAGGTGATCTTAATCATCTCTAATTCCAGTCTGTTTCTCTCAAAATGCTCCCTACTAAGTGATTTAGTGAATATATCAGCAATTTGATGATCAGTAGCACAAAATTTGATTGAGATCATTCCTTTTTCATAATTATCCCTTAGGAAATGGTGTCTAACATCTATGTGCTTAGTCCTTTTGTGATGAACCGGGTTCTTCATCATACTAATAGCACTAGTGTTATCACAAAATATAGGAATGCATCCCACATAAATACCGAAGTCCATGAGTTGTTGTTTGATCCATAACAACTGGGCACAACATGAGGCTGCAGCCACATATTCAGCATCAACAGTAGACAAGGCTACTGAATTTTTTTTCTTGGTAGCTCAAGACACAAGGCATAAACCCAAAAAGTGATCCATACCTGAAGTACTTTTCCTGTCAACCAGGAATCCTGAATAATCAGCATCAGCATATCCTACAATGTCGAAATTACTACATTTAGGATACCAAAGGCACAAATCAGTGGTGCCTTTCAAATATCTCAAAATTATCTTTACTGCAGTGAGGTGGAACTCAGTTGGATTTGCCTGAAACCTAGCACACAATCCCACGTTGAACACAATATCAGGTATGCTGGCAGTGAGATATAATAGAGACCCAATCATTCCTCTATAAAGCTTCTGATCAACAGATGAACCAGGTTCATCCACATCCAATTTTGTAGTTGTGGCTATGGGATTGTCNCCCTAAATATGATATCATCCACATATATTTGCACAACCAGGAGATTCTTACCCTTTTCCCTTAAGAACAAGGTACCATCAATTTTGCCCCGTTTGTACCCATATTCTAGCAGGAATTTTGATAATCGTTCGTACAAAGCTCTTGGTGCCTGTTTGAGACCATACAGAGCCTTGTCGAGTTTGTATACGTGGTCAGGTGACTCCTTGCTTTCAAAACCTAGAGGCTGCTTAACAAATACATCTTCCTTCAGATAGCCATTTAGAAAAGCACTCTTAACATTCATCTGATGAAGAGTTAATTCCATGTGTGCAGCAAATGCTATAAGAAGTCTGATTTCCTCTAGTCTTGCCACAGGGGCAAAGGTCTCATCATTGTAAATTCCTTATTCTTGACTATATCCTTGAACAACTAATCTTTCCTTATTCCTTGTAACTGTTCCATCCTCATCGAGCTTGTTCCTAAAGACCCACTTGGTGCCAATTACAAATCTATCCAATGGCCTGGGTACCAAGTGCCATACTTGACTTCTTTCAAACTGATTCAGCTCTTCTTGCATGGCATTTACCCAATCAGCATCTTGTAGGGCTTCCCCAATGTTCTTTGGTTCGATCATGGATAGAAAGGCATCAAATGCACACAGATTTTTCAAGGATGATCTTGTCTTGATTCCAGATTCCAAATCTGTTATGATGTTCTCTAGAGGGTGAGAACTCTGATATCTGTGTGGCTTAAGTAC